>SJYV01038051.1:1158775-1183336 GCA_006410875.1 Neotragus pygmaeus | reverse complement strand
ATTCCAGGTTCCTATGCAATATTGCTCTTTACAGGATCAGACCTTGCTTCTATCACCAGTCACATCCACAGCTGGGTATTGTTTTTGCTTTGGCTCCATCCCTTCATTCTTTCAGTAGTTATTTCTCCACTGATCTCCAGTAGCATATTGGGTACCTACTGACCTGGGGAGTTCCTCTTTCAGTATCCTATCATTTTGCCTTTTCATACTGCTCATGGGGTTCTCAAGGAAAGAATACTGAAGTGGTTTGCCATTCCCTTCTCCAGTGGACCACATTCTGTCAGACCTCTCCTCCATGACCCGCCTGTTTTGGGTGGCCCCACACAGCATGGCTTAGTTTCATTGAGTTAGAAAAGACTGTGGTCCTAGTGTGATTAGATTGACTAGTTTTCTGTGAGTATGGTTTCAGTGTGTCTTCCCTCTGATGCCCTCTTGCAACACCTACTGTCTTACTTGTGTTTCTCTTACCTTGGACGTGGGGTATCTCTTCATCAATGAAGACGTGGGGTATCTCTGAGGGACTGAACTGAATTGAACTGAAACACTGGTTCCAAGGGATGTAGGACAATGGGAATACTCATAAACCTTGGTGGTACAGCCTTTTTGAAATATTTGACAGAAAGTACAATGCTGAACATGTTAATAACAAATTTTCCATGAATTCCACTGCACAAAAGGTACACAGGTTTCAAAGACACTTATTAATACTAGAACATTTGACAGTACTGTCTATAATTGTCAAAAACTAGAAATAATCAATAGGAGTGGGTAACAATATTTTATTCATACAATCAAATACACTACAGCAAAGATAATGAATCACTGAAAATATATTCTACAATTAAACAAATAAATTAAAAATTAAAAAAAGAAAGTATATTCTACAATCTGAA
Organism: Neotragus pygmaeus; assembly: GCA_006410875.1. Classification (NCBI taxonomy): domain Eukaryota; kingdom Metazoa; phylum Chordata; class Mammalia; order Artiodactyla; family Bovidae; genus Neotragus; species Neotragus pygmaeus. The sequence goes on along the minus strand of SJYV01038051.1, from coordinate 1,182,443 downwards.
TGAATTTAGTAAAAGTAACATTGAGTAACATAAGCCATACCTGTCTTTGTCTGCTTGGGACACTGTAACAAAACACTATGGACTGAGTAACTTAAACAAATACATTAATTTCTCATAGTCCTGGACAACAAGAGTCTAAAATCAGGGTACCAACCAATTCGATTCCTGGTGAGAGGTATTGTCCTGACTTGAACAGGGCTACTTCCCAACAACACCCATTGTGGCTGTGGCTGGTGATGGAAGTAAAGTCTGATGCCATAAACAAAAATATTGCTTAGGAACCGAATGTTAGCTCCATAAACCAAGGTAGACTGGAAGTGGTCAGAAAGGAGATGGCAAGAGTGAGCATCCACATTTTATGAATCTGTGAACTAAAATGGACCATAAAGTGTGAATTTAATTTAGATGGCCATTATATCTACTGCTGTGGGCAAAAATCCTATAGAAGAAATGGAGTAGCCATCATAGTTAAAAAAAAAAAAAGTGTCCAAATGCAATACTTAGGGTCAGTCTCAAAAATGACAGAATGATCTCTGTTCATTTCCAAGGCAAACCATTCCATTTCACAGTAATCCAAGTTTATGCCCCAACCAGTAATGCTGAAGAAGATGAAGTTGAACGGTTCAATGATGACCTACAAGACCTTCTAGAACTAACACCAAAAAAAAAAAAAAAAAAAAAGATGNGGTGGGCTGCAGTCCATGGGGTCGCGGAGTCGGACACTACTGAGTGACTTCACTTTCACTTTTCACTTTCATACATTGGAGAAGTAAATGGCAACCCACTCCAGTATTCTTGCCTGGAGAATTCCAGGGAGGGGAGAGCCTGGTGGGTTGCCATCTATGGGGTCGCACAGAGTCTGACACGACTGAGCGATTTCACTTTCACTTTTCACTTTCATGCATTGGAGAAGGAAATGGCAACCCACTCCAGTGTTCTTGCCTGGAGAATCCCAGGGACGGGGAGAGCCTGGTGGGCTGCCGTCTATGGGGTCGCACAGAGTCTGACACGACTGAAGCAACTTAGCAGCAGCAGCAGCAGCAGCAGAAATTAAGAAAGTTTGAGCTATTCCATTGAGATGGGAAAATTTATTCCTTCTACGTCTAACTGATGTACCTCTAGATATTTCTCCAGGCAAGAATACTTTCCAACTCAGGGATCGAACCTGGATCTCTCACATTGCAGGCAGATTCTTTACCGCCTGAGCCACCAGGGAAGCCTTATAACTTTCAAAACTAGCAAATTCAGCCTCTAATTGTATTTTTTTGTCCATCAACATGATGGATTTATCAAAACACAAAATGAGAAATCAAGAGGGAGGGAGGAGTGAATGGAAGGAAGGAATAAGAGAGGGAGGGTGGAGAGAATTCAGATGAGATAAGCAGGAGTAGAAGTAGAAATCATTACTATCTTCCTTGCATCTTCTCAATCCAGAGAGACGTTTTGGGATGGGAGGTCGGAGGGGGATTCAGGATTGGGAGCTCGTGTACACCTGTGGTGGATAAAGAAAAAAATAATAATAATAAAGGCTACATGCAAAGAGCAGCCAGGCAGGCAGCTGTGATGGAAAAAAAAAAAAAGAAGTAGAAATCACTTTAAAACAGTGATACAGCTGGGGAAAAGAGTGAGTGAAAAGCACTCAAGCTATATTCTTCTTTGTTTCTGTTGATACAGGAAAAGTAAAAAATAGGTTTTTGTAGAATTATTTTTTTCTTGATACCATAATCATATTAACTTCAATATTTTTGTGGGCGTTGGTTTCCTGGTGATGATGGAATTATTGCAGGAATTTCTAAACTTTTCAACAGTATCACTCTGAGAACCAGGCAAGACTTGACGTCAGGCAAGGCTTTAGAATGACCCCCATTACCTCCTTTTTACCAAGCAGATGAGGAGCCCGTGGGGCCTGGGATCCTTATTCTCATTTCCTGACTAAGTTCAGGGTATCTAGAATCACGGGATTTTCTGTTCAATAGGCCCAAATACTGGCTCCAAGACCTGCTGGAACCTCTTCCATTCAATTTCTCCTGCAGTTGCAGGTGTGCACACTCTTTGATTCCAGGGCCCATTGCTTATGAAGATGTGTCTGGCTTGATCACACTAGGGTGTTCACACCATGCCTAGTGGACCCCTTGTGGGTGGAGAAGTGGGTGGAAGGAAGGGCAGGGATACAAGCCTCATGACTGGGGAGAAGGATTGTGCCCCCAGGGCCTCCTGCCAGATTTTGGCATGAAACTCTGAGGGACCTGAGAAATCTAAACTTGAACTTGGGCTTCTGGATTGTTATGAAAGTGTATTTATCAAGATAGAAGGATATAACATATTTAACAATTTACCAGCTTGATTTACAACTTTTTAATTTGTAGATAAGGGATGTTGGCCTCCATTTGTACACTTGCTCCAGGCCCCAAAGGAGGCTGCTTACTACCGTTGTCTTTGTTCAGGACATAGCCTTTCTTCTATACTAAGCTGTGGAAAAAGAAAAGGAAGGGAAGGAAGACAGCATGACTGCCATCCTCCAGCAGCCGTGTCGTGCATGCTAAGCCACTGCAGTTGTGTCCAGCTCTTTACAACCCCATGGACTGTAGCCCACCAGGCTCCTCTGTCCATGGAATTCTCCAGGCAAGAATACTGGAATGGGCTGTCATGCCCTCTTCCATGGGATCTTCCCAATCCAAGGATCAAAGCTACAACTCTTGCATCTCCTGTACTGGCAGGCAGGTTCTTTACCACCAGCGCCACCTGAGAAGCCCTCAGCCAGGGGCATTCACACATTGTTATTTGATCCCAACACTTTATCAGTTCTGGTTTTATAGTTGAAAAAATAGATATAAAAGGGAGAAATGACTTTCTCTCTACCCTCCTACATCCAAAAGCTGAATCTGTGAAATAACAGGCAGATTAACAGGAGAAAAAGTATACACGTATATTCATGTTAAATATTATGTACTGGGGCACGGGTTGGGGGTGGCTTCACAGGAAAAAAGAAGTAAATTCCTCAAAACAGGTTAGAATCAGAGAGCTTATAAACTATCTTGCTAGAGGAAGGGGAGGAGGAATGTAGGTCACATGGGGAGAGGAAACAACTTAAGGAAAGATGGACTCAGAATTGCAGAGAGAGGCTGGTGACAAAGTCTGTCCACCTGTGATGTCACCTCTAGTTTCCTGTCCCGTGAGAGGAGTCAACCTCCCCTGGTTAACAGCTGAGCTCCTTTTGGAGGATCTGTCTCCAGGCAGATAAGGGGGTGTGCATAGAAAGCCTGTCCCTGCATTTGCTGCTTTTCAAGTGCTTTCAACTCAAATGACCAAGGTAGCAAATTTGGGGGTGGCATGTCTTGAACTCCTTCAGGTGGTAGAGTTTAGATTTGATCACAAGTGCTTTAAATATATGCAAAAATCAAATGTATCTCATTCATTGTCTTACTAGATATTTTGTCTGTGTGGCTTATTAGTAATAAGTTGAAACACTTTGAGGATTGTGATACATGCTGTGTGACGTGCTGACAACCTTCTGCTGCTATGATAAAACTAGATCTGCCAAAATTTTCACTTTGGAATTCACCCTCTTTCTCTGTCATTATTGTGACATTCCTCTGCTGGAGTATTGGAGTATTGTTGCTATTTAATAAGTGCTATCTCTTGGTTTAATTATTACGAAACAAAATTACAAAGGTAGGTTAAGCAAATCTGCCCTATTGTAATAGCTTAATCATCTCCTTTCCATTTCCCACTTCCTTGGGTATCTTGACACCATTTCCTTAATACTATGCCTGTTATCATTTATTAGCATCTCATTAAAATTTAAATACATCTAAAAAATTAAAACCTCTATTTTATAGCAGTGGGTGGTGGTGGTATATGTATTTGCAAAAGAAAAGAATGGAATTATATACTGAAAACCAGTAGTTCTTTATCTGGGTAGGTGATATTTCCATAGAACTCTATGTAGTTAGCCTAAATTGTGAGTCTTAAATGCAGCAGGAAATAGAATGTTATGATTAAAAGCCTTTGTCTCAGGTTGTTCCAAACAATTTTGTCCTTGATTAATGAGTCAGAGAAGAAATGGAGACTTAGTAATACCTGCACTGAGGCCCTTGAGAGTAGATACGATCTTGACAGTCTGACATCTAGCTCTTAAAGAAGAAAACCTAAAGGTCATGTCATCTAGCTGCTGCTTTAAGTACGCTGAGACACTGTGCCCCTCACAGAAATTGTCTTTTCTGAATGCATCTTAATGTTAGGGTCCAATGTCACTGCAAAAGCTGTTGCAGATTTCTGCTTCGGTCTTTGTTGTGGAATAGTTGATGAAGACATTGTTCATCTCTTTCCGGGCCATCCAGGTTTATTCAAGGAAAAACTTTGGCTCCTCCTAAGAATTAGAATATGTTGTTGTTGCTAAGTCACTTCAGTCGTGTCCTACCCTGTGCAACCCCATAGACGGCAGCCCACCAGGCTCCTCCGTCCCTAGGATTCTCCAGGCAAGAGTACTGGAGTGGGGTGCCATTGCCTTCTCCTAGAATATGTTACCTTTCCAGATAAAAACAAGTGATTTATCATGTGTAGCCACCTGAAATTCAGACTCGCTTTTGTACCTAATCCCTGGCCTTTGTATCAGCTGCATCTTCGTGCCCGTACTAAAATTTTCTTCCTCCAAATATCTGAAAGAATGGATTCTCCTCACTGAGATCTTTGGTAACCTTCTGGGAGAGTCATTCCTGACCATACTTCCTGTAGTGATAGAGGGGAGGACAGACTTTTCCTTTATTCTCTGAGGTTCTGTGGCTGGGGGCCTCAAGAGACAGACTAAAAGGAGAAAATGCATGTACATTTTATTTGATGTTAATATTTTTACTTGGCACAGAGGGCTTCATAGAAAGAAGTGAGAATCCCAAAGCAGTTAGACCCAAGGGCTTATATATCATTTTAACAAAGAGTGATAAATTGTGGAAATGTGGCAAGACAAAGGAAAAGGGGTTTTGTGCTAGGGGTATTAAATTTTGAAGAAGTAAAAAGGAAATATATGAGGCAAACTAAGGGAATATAAAGGTTATTTTAGTAATGTTTGTACAGACTCATCATGATGTCAACTCCTCATCTCTGGTGATAAGAATTCTCTTCTCTTCCTGATACAGGAAGGGCAGAGAGCCCTGCCTGAATCTGGTGCTTCCCAACTCCCTTCAGCTCAAAGTAATGAACGTGCCAGTGAGGCATATTTGGGGGATGGTATTTAAGGATCCCCTTCAGTATCGTTCACACCAGCTCTCTAGAATTATGCTGTTTTATTCTATTGTTGCCTTTCTCTTTCACTTGAACCTAATTTTCCTTGGGGGAAGAGAGTCTCATTTGAACACTTAAGCAGTGCTTGGTATAGGGTAGATGCTCAGCTCAAAGACTACTTACTCAATGATTCAAAACTATTCAATGACTCACTACAACTATATTGATCCTTAGCATTGGTATATTAGCTTTTACAATTCTGGCATTCAATTTCCCCAATACTTAATTGGAGTCAGTTTTTGAGTTAACTCCTCTCATTTCTTTTTTTTTTTTTTTGCAAAAAGAAAAAATATAAATAAATTAATTAAACAAGAAAATAGAAAAAATTTCTTGGCCAGAGATTATGAAATCTCAGTTTTACTGAATTTATCTAACAAGCAGATACCTAGTTCATACCAACCAGGTACTAACTAGATCCTGAGAATATAAAGATAAACCAAATTAAACCCAGACTACACAAGGAGAAGGCAATGGCACCCCACTCCAGTACTCTTGCCTGGAAAATCCTATGGGTGGAGGAGCCTGGTGGGTTGCAGTCCATGGGGTCGCAAAGAGTCTGACACAGCTGAGCGACTTCACTTTCACTTTTCACATTCATGCATTGGAGAAAAAAGTGGCAACCCACTCCAGTGTTCTTGCCTGGAGAATCCCAGGGACAGTGGACCCTGGTGGGCTGCCATCTCTGGGGTTGTACAGGGTCGGACACGACTCAAGCGACTTAGCAGCAGTATACAATGAGACAGGCTGTGAACCAGTAACTGTAGCAATAGGTGCATGAAGTAAGGCTGCAGTTTGGGTTCCTGGGTTGCAGATTCTGAGATAGAAATTTGAGTGCAGGAGGTTTATTAGGGAATGTCCTTATGATGACCTGGAAAAGAGAAAGGACAGGCAGAGGACTGGGAGAGAAAGAGAGAAGTTTAGCTGTGACTTGGTCTCAGGGAAGCCTTAGACTACTCTAAGGCAAGTTCTGAAGATGAGATGATCCTTTGGAGTTGTCTCAGTGTTCTGGAGGTCCTAGACCATTATGTCACCCTTCAATTACTGGATGGGGACACCTTGGGGAGAGAGATGACCTGAGAGGTACTCTCATCTGAGATGATTCCTAAAATGGAGCTGTTAGCTGGTGACACTCCCAGCATAGGGGTAATAAGTCCTTTTTTCCTGAGGGGAATTGGTCAGCTCATCACAGCACTGACCCCTCTCCAGGGAATCTTCTGGACTCAGGGATCGAACCCAGGTCTTCCACATTGCAGGCAGAGGCTTTAATCTCTGAGCCACCAGAGCAGACTCCATTATATTAGAGACATAAGTAAATCAGTATAGGAATTGTGATGAGAAACAGCTTAATTGGGCCTTTAAAAATGTCAAAATAAGAGTTGCTAAAATCTGACTCTTAAAATTCAGTTTGGATTTTTTGCGGGGAGAGGGGAGGGAAGAGGGCATTCCAGAAAAAGGAATTAAATATGTCCTAGTACATGGAGAAGGAAATGGCAACCCACTCCAGTGTTCTTGCCTGGAGAATCCCAGAGATGGGGGAGCCTGGTGGGCTGCTGTCTATGGGGTTGCACAGAGTTGGACACGACTGAAGCGACTTAGCAGCAGCAGCGGTACATGAAACAAGGTAATAAAACAGGTTTTCCTGTTTGGGCTTCATAGATGGAAAAGATGATACTAATACCAACTAGCATCTGTAGAAGGCACACAGGCACATTACATCATTTCATACTCTTAACAACTTTGCTAAGAAGTTATTGTCAAATATTTATAGATAATAAAATGAAGGTTAACAAAAGTATAGGCATCTGCCAAGTGTTACACAGCTAGTAAGTGGTGATGTCAGAGTTATACTGAGGTCTACTTGGCTCCAAGGTCCATACTTTTTCAACCAATATGAACTCTATTGTTCTAACCAGTTTTTAGTGGGCTTCCCTGGTGGCTCAGACGGTAAAGCATCTGCCTGCAATGTGGGAGATCCGGGTTCGATCTCTGAGTCGGGAAGATCCCTGGAGATGGAAATGGCAACCCACTCCAATATTCTTGCCTGGAACATTCATGGATTGAGGAGCCTGGTGGGCTACAGTCCACTGTGTTACAAAGAGTCAGACACGACTGAGCGACACGCTTTTGCTTTCACAGTTTTTAGTAGTACCTCTTTTGCAGTTTGTTTTTAAGGAATAGACTGATTTTGATACAATTTTGAACAATACTCAAAAACATTGAGACCCTTAAGTTCTACAAGCATATTCACCTGCAATCTTAAAATCAACAGTGACCAGTCAGTACTTTCCAGTAGCTGTATTTTATGCTTTCAGTAAATGTTTTATGTGGACTGAAGTTGGAAAGACATGCAATTGCAATGAATGAGGGATACACTTGATAAAGTCATTAGAACCTTCTATTCTAAAAATATAAACCAAATGATTTGAATTATCTAGTCTTTGAAAACTACCCCTCCTCACTAGTTATAGAGCACAGAGCAGGAGGAGAATGTTTGATGGAAAACTCGGTCAGAATGTTAAACTATATCACTCCTCTGCTTCATATTCCCCTCAATGCTTTTTCATGTTTTCTAGCAGTGGTATCCAAAGAAAGGTATGGGCAGTCCCAGGGATTGTAAGACAATTCATTATAAAAAGAAAAGTGAGTTTAGTTTTTAGTCTTATCTTTTGAAAATATCTATTTTTGTCTATTCTTTATAATTATGTAATACATTAATACAGTCCATGTGTTGGAGGTACAGTTAATCCAAATGATTTAACTGACATGTGAACAAAAGAGTTTGGGATGAACTTTTGACACGTGCTACAACAGGGTTGAATCTTGAAGACATGATGCTAAGTGAAATAAGCCAGACACAAAAATACAAGTATTATATGATTCTGGCCTTCTCTGGTAGCCCAGTGGTAAAGAATCTGCCTACCAATCCAGGAAATGAGGGTTCCATACCAGGGTCCAGAATATCGCCTGGAAAAGGAAATGGCAACCCACTCCAGTATTCTTGCCTGGAGAATTCCATGGACAGAGGAGTCTGGCTGGCTATAGTCCGTAGGGTCACAAGAGAGCTGAACACAAATGAGCAACTAAATAAAAACAAAATTACATGATTCCAAGTAAAACAGGTGCTTGAGATAGTCAAATACATATAGACAAAAAGTGGTTGCCAGAGACTGAGGGAAAGGAGAGTAGGGAGTTAGTGTTTCATGGATCCAAGAGTTTCGGTTTGGGAAGATGAAAAAGTTCTGGAAATGGATGGTGGTAATGGTTGCACAACAATGTGAATGTACTTGAAGCTTAAACGTGGTTAACATGGTAAATTCTATGTTATGTATATTTTACCATGATAAAAAATTAATGGAGCTTGGAGACACCATGTTATAACAGTAAAATAGATATAAGGCCACTCAACCATGACTATATCTTTCCATCTCTGGCCTGAGGGACAGTTTTACTTCAGATTGTCTTGCCTTTATCCTTGCTGTTTCCTTAGCCTGGAGTGTTTTCCCTTGCCTTGGTTGTTTTGTAAACTCCTAGTCACCTTTTCAAGTCTACCTTTCTGTTATTATGCCCCAAATATATTTGAGTGTCCCCTGCTGTATGCATTTCTCGTATTCATTATTCCTAGGTCAGGGTTTCTTACTTTTGATCGAACTTCTCTAGGACAGGAGCATTGGTGTCACCAACCAGCACCTGGGGAAGGCTGACCTGTACCCAATAATCCTATGTGTTAAGTGAGTGAGTGAGTAAACGGATGAGTGAATGAAGAAAGTGGGTGGTGTGGCCATGAAATCCAGAATGTGCCGTGAAATCCAAAATGGTTACAGGAGGACCTTCCCATGGTGGGCTTCCTTGAAGCCAGATCTGAATCACTTCTGCACTGACTTCAAGATCACAGCCCCTGGGTAGGGATATAACTCACATGAGGGAATAATTTTTAATTTTTATCATACTACATATTTCCCTCCTTCATGGTGTGTTCTTGGTTACCATTCACAATTCTGTTCTCATTATCAAGGGCATGCAAACATCACATGTACCTCATCCTGGGGAACCTATAGATTATCTCTTGAAATTAATCTTATACTTTTATAACCAAATTTAGATAAAGAAATTAAATTATTTTTGTTCTGCGCTAAGTGAAGATTCTGAGTGATTTCCTTTTGTTTTTTTGTTTTTTTTTAATTAAAATCTATACATCAAAAAATATAAATAATATATTGAAAATAAATCCTCTCAGAGTTTGACTGGCTTGTTAATGTCACACCAATCAGACATTTAAGATGGGCATTCTGTTATAATGGTGGAATCATTTTTAAAATGTTCAAAACAAAAAATATTTTAAAAATAATACAATTATAATCTCATAGGTGTATTTTCTTCTTGATTCTGAGCATTTCTGTGTAGAAGGAAAATATTAAATTAAGATATGAAATTAGATTTCTGTTACTTATTAAATTCTTGGAAAGCAAAGTCAATACTTCTCTGACAAAATTTAAGCTTCATTATATTGCAGTTGCAAATGAAAATTTTTTATGCCTTTGACATTTCATACAGAGAGTTAAATTTTTTTAATTTAAAAAATTAGTTAACTTAGTTAAATTTTTTAAATGAATTATAAATCAAACAAGATTTTGGAGTGGGATAAACCTACCAGAGGAGCTAAGGTCCTGTCTCTTTTTTTCCATACATTCTTATCTATACATACAAACTACCAACAACAAAAATAATAATACCAAACAAAAAACTCAAACCACAATTTGATCTTATTTCCAAAATATTCTTCTCTATACTTGTGTTTGTCTTCAAACTCTGATAACTTTTCCTATTCTCAGATTATATCATGTATGCTGCTGCTGCTGCTAAGTCACTTCAGTCGTGTCCGACTCTGTGCAACCCCATAGACGGCAGCCCACCAGGCTCCCCTGTCCCTGGGATTCTCCAGGCAAGAACACTGGAGTGGGTTGCCATTTCCTTCTCCAATGCATGAAAGTGAAAAGTGAAAGTGAAGTCACTCAGTCGTGTCCAACCCTCAATGACCCCATGGACTGCAGCCTACCAGGCTCCTTCATCCATGGGATTTTCCAGGCAAGAGTACTGGAGTGGGGTGCCACTGCCTTCTCAGGAAGAGCCTTTTCACATACTCACTGTGTATACCATGTGCATATATACTATATAATTATATACACTAACAATACAGACATACTACATTTTCTTGTGCTTCACTTTATTGTTCTTCATAGATATTCCATTTTTTTTACAAATTGGAGTTTTGTAGAAACCTTGTGTCAAGCAAGTCTATTGGTACCATTTTTCCAACAGCATTTGCTCACTTTTTGTCTCTGTATCACATTTTGGTAATGCTCGCAGTATTATTTTAGTTTTTATTATTATTACATTTGTTATGGTGGTCTCTGATCTTTGATGTTACTATTGTAATTGTTTAGAATGCTAGAAACTGCACTTATACAAGATGGCAAACTCAATCCATAAGTGTTGTGTGTGTTCTCACCGCCCCACCGACAGGTTCTTCCCCTGTCTCCCTCTTCTCAAGCCTCCCTTTTCCTGAGACACAAGGGTGTTGAAAATTAGACCAGTTAATAACCCTACAATGGCCTCTAAATGTTCAAGGGAAGGGATGAGTCACACAAAACTAGATATGATGGCAGTTAATGGGAAGGCATGTCAAAAAGAAGCTAGACCTTTTGCACCATGCAGTTAGCCAAGTTTTGAATGGAAGGGAAAATGTTCTGAAAGAAATTAAAAATGGAATTCCAGGGAACACATAAATGATAAGCAAGTGAAACAGACTTAATGCTGAGATGGAAAAGGTTATAGTGGTCTGGATAGAAGATCAAACCAGCCACAACATTCCCTTAAGCCAAAGCCTAATCCAAAGCAAAGCCCTAACGATTCAATTCCATGAAGGCTGATGGAGGTGAGGAAGGTAAAGAAGAAAAGTTAGAAGCCAGCAGCGCTTGGTTAATGAGGTTTAAGGAAAGAAGTAGAAGTTGCTTAGCAAGCTATCCAGAGGATCTAGCTAAGATAACTACTGAAGGTGGCTACACCAAACATCAGATTTTCAATGCAGATGAAATGGCCTTCTATTGGAAGAAGATACCAACTAGGACTTCCATAGCTAGAGAGCAGAAGTCAATGCCTGGCTTTAAAACTTCAAAAGACAGGTGGACTTTCTTACTAGGGGTTAATGCACCTGGTAGCTTTAAGTTGAAACCAGTGCTCACTTACCAGTCTAAAAATGCTAGGATCTTGGGCTTCCCTTCTGGCTCAGTGGTAAGGAATCTACCTGCCAATACACGAGACGTGGATTCAATCCCTGTTCGGGGAGGACCTCACGTGCCTCAGAGCAACTAAGCCTATGCTCCAAAATGAGCCTCTGCTCTAGAGTCCAGGAGCCGCAACTACTGAGCTCACATGTCACAGCTACAGAAGCCCGTGTGCCCCAGAGCCTGTGCCCTGCAGAAAGAGAAGCCACTGCAAGGAAAAGCCTGCACACTGCAACTAGAGAGGATCCCTTGCTCACCACAACTAGACAAAAGCCAATGCAGCAACGAAGACGCAACACAAGTAAATAAATAAAAATAAAATTATTTTTAAAAATCCTAGGGTCTTTAAAAATGATTCCCAATCTTCTCTTCTTGTGTTCTGTAAATGGAACAACAAAACCTAGATGACAGCACCTCCATTTACAACATGATTTATTGAATATTTTAAGTTCACGGTTTAGAATTATTGATCAGGAAAAAAAAAAAACATTTATTTCAAAATATGATTGGTCATTGACAGTGCACCCGGTCACCCAAGGGCTCTGAGGGAGATATACAATGAGATTAGTGGTTGTTTTCATGCCTGCTAACATAACGTTCATTCTGGCACACATGGATCAGGGTATATTTCAACTTTCAAGTCTTATTACTTAAGAAATACATTTCTTAAGGCTATAGTTGCCATCAGTAGCAATCTCTCTCATGGATCTGGGCAAAGTAAATGGAAAACGTTCTGGAAAGGATTTACCATTTTAGATGACAGTAAGAACATGTGTGACTCGTGGAAAGCAGTCAAATATCAACACTCAAAAGAGTTTGGAAGGAGTTAATTCCATTCTTCGTGGATGACTTTGAGGGGTTTAAGATTTTAGCAGAGGAAAGAAGTGCAGAAGAGGGAGAAAGAGTAGGAGAACTAGAATTAGAAGTGGACCTGGAAAATGTGACTGAAGTGCTTCAATCTTATGCTAAAGCGTCAACAGATGAGGAGATGTGGTTTCTTGAGATGGAATATACTTCTGGTGAAGACGCTGTGAAGATTGTTGAAATTACAGTAAAGGATTCAGAACATTACATACACTTAGTTGCGAAAGCAGCAGCATGGTTTCAGAGATTAATTCCAATTTTGAAAGAAATTCTACTGTAGGTAAAATGCTATCAAACAGTTTTGCATGCTACAGAGAAATTCTTTCATGAAAGGAAGAGTCAGTTGATGAGGTAGCCTTCATCACTGTCTTATTTTACAGATTTGCCAGGCTCAGTAGCAGTTTCCTTAAAAGCAGGTAGTGACTGCTTTTTGGAGATTAAGAAGGAGGCCCAAGTTGCAAGGCCATGCTTGTGCATAGACCACCCAAAATTCTTTGTTTAAAGTCAGTGATATTTTAAGACTGGAGGGAGACCCACAGAAATTAAATAACTGACTCAGGGCCAGAGGAAAAGTAAACAGGAAGTCTAGACTAGGACCCAAGTCTTCAAATAGAGTATATAGGCCATTGTATCATACTGACTCTCAGGCTTCTGGAGCAGTAAGATGGTAGAAAGACTTGAACTCACCTCCTCTCAAAAAAACACCAAAATTACAACTCACTGCTGAACAACTATCAATAGAAAAGACTCAAACCTTCCAAAAAAGCTATTCTACAGACAAAGACAAAGAAGAAGCCACAATGAGATGGTAGGAGGGATGCTTTCACAATATAATTCAAATCCCATACATGCTGGGTGGTGACCCACTAACTAGAAAATTATATCTCATAGCTTTCCCAACAATAGCGAGAGCTCTGAGCCCCACGTCAGACTCCCCAACCTGGGAGTGTGGCATTGGAAGGTGGACCCCCAAAGCATTTGGCTTTGAAGGTCAGCAGGGCTTGAGTGCAGGAGCCCCAGAGGACTGAGGGAAACAGAAACTCCACTCTACAAGTCAAGTCTTCACATGTACTGGGACCCAGGGCAGAGCAGTGACTCCACAGGAGCCTGAATCAGACCTACCTGTGGGTCTTGGAAGGTCTCCTGGGAAGGCAGGAGTTAGCTATGGCTCACTGTGAGGGCAAGGACTGGTGGCGGACACCCTGAGAATAAACATTGGCATGAGCGCTCCTGGTGGTTGCCGTTTTGACACTAAGACCCACACAATAGCCCGCAGGTTCCAGTACTGGGTCACCTCAGGACAAACAACCAACAGGGTGGGAACATATGCCTAAAGTCATCCTGAGCTAACAGCTGCATGTAAACACACCCTTTGACAAGGTCCTGCCTACCAAAGCCACAAGACCCAGCTCCATCCACCAGTGGGCAGGTACCAGTTCCTCCCACCAGGATCCTGCACAAGCCCTTGAACCAGCCTCACCCATCGTGGGGCAGACACCAGAACCAAGAAGAATTACTGTCCCGCATCCTGAGGAATGAAGATGACAAACACAGGAAGTCAGACAAAATGAGACAGCAGAGAAATATGGAATAAAATAAAATTGAAGAACAACAACTAACTGAAGTTAGAGAGGCAATCTACCTGAAAAAGAATTCAGAGTAGTGACAGTAAAAATGATCCCAAGATCTTGGAAAAAGTATAGAAACACTGGCCAAGAGAATGCAAGAAATGTTTAATAAAGAGTTAGAACCTAGGGGGAAAAAAAAGAGTTAGAACCTTTAAAGAATAAATAAACAGAGATGAGCAATATAATAACTCAAATGAAAAATATGCTAGAAGGAATCAGCAGAATAAATGAGGCAGAAGAGTGAATAAGTGAACTGGAAGACAGATTGGTGGAAATCACTGCTGTGGAACAGAATGAAAAAAAGAATGAAAAGAAATGAAGACAGTCAGAGACCTCAGGAACAACATTAAATGCATCAGCATTTACATTATAGGGGTCCCAGAAGGAGAAGAAAGAGGGAAAAGGGCCTGAGAAAATATTTGAAGAGGTAATAGCTGAAAACTTCCCTAACATGGGGAAGGAAACACTCACTCAATCCAGGAAGCACAGAGAGTACCAGGCAGGATAGACCCAAGGAGGATCACACCAAGCCACATAGAAATCAAGCTGGCAAAAACTAAAGACAAAAGCAACAAGGGAAAAGAAAAAAATTAACATACAAAGGATTTCCCATAAGTTTATCAGCTGATTTTTCAGCAGAAACTCTGCAGGCCAGAAGAAAGTGGCATGATATATTTTAAGTGATGAAAGGGGAAAACTTACAACCAAGAATACCAGCAAGAGTCTTGTTCAGATTTGATGAAGAAATCTAAAGCTTTACAGACAAGCAAAATCAAAAAGAATTCAGCAGCACCAAACCAGCTTTATAGCAAGCACTAAAGAAATTTCTCTGGATGGAAAAGAATTGGCCACAATAGACATGATGAAATTACAAATGGGAAAGCTCACTAGTAAAGGTAAACATAAAGACAGTAAAGGCAGGGAACCATCCACTCACAAATATATCAAAACCAGCAATTGTGAGAAGAGTACAAATGAAGGATACAAGATGTGCATTTGAAATTAAGAAACCAGCAAATTAAAGCAACCTTGGGTATATATAGAGAGAGACTGCTATATCAAAACCGTGTGATAACCACAGATCAAAAATCTACAATAGACACACGTATACAAAAGAAAAACAACCCAAACACAACACTAAAGATAGTAATCAGACAACAAGAGAAGAGAGCAAAAGAGGAAGGGAAGAAAAAAAAGTCTACGTAATCAAATCCAAAACGATTAATAAAATGGAAAAAGGAATATATATATTGAAAATTATCTTAAACATAAAAGGATTAAATGTTCCAACCAAGACACAGACTGGGAGAATGGATACACAATTAAGACCTGCATATATGCTGTCTATAAGAGACTTACTTCAGACACAGGGACACATACACCAGACTGAAAGTGAGGAAATGAAAAAAAGCATTCCATGCAAATGGAAATCAAAAGAATGTTGGAATAGCAATACTCAGACAAAATAGACTTTAAAATAAAGGCTGTTATAAGAGACAAAGAAGGGCACTACATAATCATCAGGAGATCAACCTTCTTCAAGAAGAAGATATAATAATTCTAAATATTTATGCACCCAACATAGGAGCATCTTAGTATATAAGGCAAATGCTAACAGTCATAAAAGGAGAAATTGACAGTAACACAAAAATAGTGAGAGACTTTAACACCCACTTATATCAATGGACGGATCATTTAGACAGCAAATTAATAAGGAAATACAACCTTAAGTGAAACATTAGATCAAGTAGTCTTCATTAATACTTATAGAGCATTCCATCTAAAAGCAGCAGAATACACATTCTTCTTAAGTGTACACAGAATATTCTCCAAGATAGATCACATGCTGGTCTATAAAGCAACCCTCAGTAAATCTAAGAAAACTGAAATCATATCAAGCAACTTTTTCAGCCACTACACTATGAGATTAGAAATCAATTACATGAAAAAGAACTGTAAAAAACACAAACATGTGGAGGCTAAACAATACATTACTAAACAATCAATGAATCACTGAAGATGACACAAACAGATGGAAAGTTATACCATGTTCTTGGTTTGGAAGAATCAGTATTGTCAAAATAACTATACTGCCCAAGGCAATCTACAGATTCAGTGCTGCTGCTGCTGCTAAGTCGCTTCAGTTGTGTCCGACTCTGTGCGACCCCATAGACCCCATGGCAGCCCACCAGGCTCAGCCATCCCTGGGATTCTCCAAGCAAGAACACTGGAGTGGGTTGCCATTTCTTTCTCCAATGCATGAAAGTGAAAAGTAAAAGTGAAGTCGTTTAGTCGTGTCTGACTCTTCGCGACCCCATGGACTACAGCCTACCAGGCTCCTCCGTCTGTGGGATTTGCCAGGCAAGAGTACTGGAGTGGGGTGCCATTGCCTTTGCCGCAGATTCAGTGCAATCCCTAACAAATTACACAGAATTAGAACAAAAAATTTTTTACATTTGTATGGAAAAACAAAAGACCCTGAAACAACCCTGAGAAATAAAAACAGAACTGGAGGAATCAGGCTGTCTGACTTCAGACTATTTCACAAACCTACAGTCATCAAAAGAGTTTAGTACTGACACAAAAACAGAAATACAATGGACAAGATAGGAAGCCCAGAAGTAAACCCATGTGCCTGTGGTCAATTAATCTATGACAGAAAAGGCAAGCATATACAATGAAGAAAGGACAGTCTTCAGTAAGAAGTGCTGGGAAGACTGAACAGCTACATGTAAAAGACTGAAATTTAAATATTGTCTAACATCATTTACAAAAATAAACTCAAAATGGATTAAATGTAAGATCAGATACTATAAAATTCTTAGCAGAAAACATAGTCAGAACACTGACATATTTAGCAGCAAAAACTTTTTGGATCCACCTTCTAACATAATGAAAATAAAAACAAAAATAAACAAATAGGACCTAATTAAACTGAGAGCTTTTACACTGCAAAGGAAATCATAAACAATATGAAAACACAATCCTCAGAACGGGAGAAAATGTTTGCAAATGAAGCAACTGACAAGAGTTTAATCTCCAAAATACGCAAACAGCTCACGTAGCTCAACAGTAAAACAACCACAACAAAAACAAGCAAAAAAATCAATTAAAAAATCAGCAAAAGATCTAAACAGATATTTTCCCAAAGAAGACAAATAGAGGACCAAAAAGTATATGAAAAGAAGTTCAACATCACTCATTATTAGAGAAGTGCAGATCAAAACTACAATGAGGTATCATCTCACACCAGTCAGAATGGCCATCATCAAAAAGTCTACAAACAATAAATGCTGGAGAGGGTGTGGAGAAAAGGGAACCCTCCCACACTGTTAATGGGAATGTAAATTGTGAAGCCACTATGGAGAACAGTATGGAGATTCCTTTAAAAACTAAATATATAGCTACCATATGGTTCCAGCAATTCGACTCCTGGGCATATATCTGGACAAAACTCTAATCCAAAAAGGTACCTGTATCCCTGTTTGTAGCAGCACTGTTTACAATAGGCAAGACATGGAAGCACCTAAATGTCCACTGATAGATGAATAGATAAAGAAAATGTCTTGTTTACATATATAGTAGAATATTACTCAGACATAAAAAGGATGAAATGTCACTTGCAGCAACATTGATGGACTTTGAGATTATTATGCTAAGTGAAGTAAACCAGACAGAGAAAGACAAATATCATATGCTATCATGAATATGTGGAATATAAAAAATGATTTGAGAACTTATTTATGAAGCAGAAATAGACTCACAGACTTAGAAGACAAACATGATCTCTGAAAGGGAAAGGTAGGGCGAAGGGATAAATTGGGAATTTGGGATCAACATATATATATAATTATATTTAACATACATAAACAAAGACCTATTGTATACCATACCATACTTCATGTTTCATATTACTTTGTAATAACCAATAAGGGAAAAAAATCTGAAAAAGATAGGTTTGTATTATATAATTTAAATATATATATAATTATATATAAATTTCTAATTATATATATATTTATATTTATCTATATATTTACAGAACTTTTTCATATTCTTTTTCTTTATTGGTTATTACAAATTATGAAGTATACTGTGGTACAGAGTAGGTCTTTGTTTGTCTATGTTAAATATAGTTATGTATATATGTGACAGACTTTATTTTCTTGAGCTCCAAAATCACTGCAAATGGTGACTGCAGCCATTACATTAAAAGACACTTGCTCCTTAAAAGAAAAGTTATGACCAACCAAGATAGCATATTAAAACAGAGATATTACTTTGCCAACAAAGGTCTGTCTAGTCAAAGCTATGGTTTCTCCAGGAATCATGTATGGATGTGAGAGTTGGACCATAAAGAAAGCTGAGCATGAAGAATTGATGCTTTTGAACTGTGGTGTTGGAGAAGACTCTTGAGAGTCCCTTGGACTGCAAGGAGACCCAACCAGTCCATTCTGAAGGAGATCAGTCCTGAATATTCACTGGAAGGACTGATGCTGAAGCTGAAGCTGAAGCTCCAAAACTTTGGCCAGCTGATGCAAAGAATTGACTCACTGAAAAGACCCTGATGCTGGAAAAGATTGAAGGAAGATTGAAGGGGATGACAGAGGATGAGCTGGTTAGATAGCATCACCAACTCAATGGACATGAATTTGAGCAGGCTCTGAGAGTTGGTGATAGACAGGGAAGGCTGGTGTGCTGAAGTCCATGGGGTTGCAAACAGTCAGACATAACTGAGGGACTGAACTGAATTGATACATGTATAACTTAATTGGTTTGCTGTATACCTGAAACTAACACAACATTGTAAATGAACTAAACTTCGATAAAAAGTAAATTTAAAAAAAAAAGGAATTGTCAGTTACCCTGTGTGTATATGTTCAGTCATTCAGTCAACCCCAAGGACGAGCCTGTCAGGCTCCTCTGTCCATGGGATTCTCCAATGAAGAATACTGGAGTGGGTTGTCATTTCCTCCTCCAGGAGATCTTTCTGATCCAGAGATGGAAGCTTCATTTTCTCTCTCTCCTGCATTGGCAGGACAATTCTTTATCACTGAACTATTGGGGAAGCCCATCCGTTGATGAAGCTCCAAACTTCATCAGCCACCACCTTGATGAGTCAGCAGCTACCAACATCAAGGCAAGACCACCCGCAGCAAAAGGACTATGACCTACTGAAAATTCAGATGATGATCAGCTTTCTTTTTGCATAAAGTATTTTAAAATTACGGTATGTACATTGTTTTTTAGACACAATGCTCTTCCACACATTAAAAGATATAGCATAGTGTAGACATAATTTTATATACATTGGGAGATAAGAAACTCATGACTTGCTCTATTGCAGTGGTCTATAAATGAACCTGCAATATTTCTGAGGTATGCCTATATACATATGCAATTTTACATGGATCACTGTTTTGCATATGCTATTTGGAACCTGTGGGCTGCAATAATTAAGCTGAATTAAAAGAGTCTGTTTCAACTGATTGTAAAGAAAGGCAACTTTCTCACTTGTATAAAATATATACAAGTTGAAGAATGATATATTCTACATCTAAACCAGCATAACGTTTTTGTCAGTAAAACAGAGGAGAAAAGCAATGACACTTGGCTAATTTGCCCACCTTAAATTTGTCTTTATTCCCAATTCATGCATGATTAGCGCGCGCGCACATACACACACACACACACACACACACACATATATATATTTTTTTAAGGACAAGAATGGGATTAATCCCCACTCCCAGACCTTATTTCCTTCTTTCCTGGTTCTGCTCTAAAGTCCTCTTATTAATGAGGCTTTCTTTGACTTCTTTCTATGCAAGAGTAACCACTACCCACCACTTGGTCTATTTTCTTTCACAATGCCTGATCACTTCCTGGTATGCTATATATTTCTTTATTAACTGTTTGTTTGTTTCTCTTCTATCACTAAAATGTTTCATAAGTACTGATGTTTTTCTCACTTTTTTTCATTGTTGTATTGTCAGCATCTACAAATGGATTTCTCAGTTCAGTTCAGTTGCTCAGTCGTGTCCGACTCTTTGTGACCTCATGAATCGCAGCACGCCAGGACTCCCTGTCCATCACCAACTCCNAGTTCTGGGGGTACCCTCGAGGTTCCTCTTGACTTGAGACCTGTATGCTGGCTATTCTGGAGTCACTGCAAGGGTGTGAATGGAAACGTCGAGGTTGGTGAGGGATGAGGTGACTTCCCGTGAGGTGCCGCAGAGGACAAGGGCCTCATCTCCCCTGCAGGGAGATCCTACTGGTGTTTCTCATGTAGCGGCAAGTTCCTCTCGAGTTACGACCTTGGACCACAGGGAACCGTCCCTGAGGCCTCCTGGAAGGCCAGGCTCCAAGCGAGTCTCCAGGGGCCTCTGGGGACTCCTTGGAAGTCGGTCCCAGCTCCTAAGTCCTGGTCTGGCCCCTGAGGATTCCTCTCCACTGCATACCTGGACCGTGGAGATCCTCTGAAGGCTCCCTAGGGGAGTCAGGTCTCTTCTTGCGTGGCAACTTGCATCTCCGCCTTCCTCCCGAGCTCTGGAAGCAGGGTCAGGCTTCCCCTTGAGGTGACACAGGAGTCGCCAGGCTGCCCCTCCAAGGCTTTCTCACAGGGTTGAGACACATGCCTCCCAGGTGTGAGCCCTTATACGGGGTGACTGTCGAGGTGGCTCAGGGCCGCCAGGTTCAGACGGAGTGGGCAGAGACCTCTGGGGTCTCGTGGAACAGGTGCCGTGAACCCCAGAGCTCCTCTGGAGACACCCGTCGAGAGCGCCTGCTCTGGAGTTGCAACGGGACGGTCCACGATCCATCCCTGAAGAAGCAGGGAAAGGAAGCCTGCTTCTGTGCGGAGCAGGGGGACACGGGTTTCCTCTTGAGTTCTGGGGGGACCCTCGAGGATCCTCTTGAGTGGAGAACTGTATGTCGGGCTATTCTGAAGTCTCTGCAAGGGTGTGAAGGGACCCGTCGAGGTTCGTGAGGGATGGGGTGACTTCCCGTGAGGTGCCGCAGAGGACAAAGGACTCATCTCGCCTGGAGGGGAGATCCTTCTTGTGTTTCTCGAATTGCGGCAGGTTCCTCTCGAGTTACGACCTTGGACCACAGGGACCGGCCCCTGAGGCCCCCAGGAAGGCCAAGCTCCAAGCGAGTCGCCAGGGGCCTCTGGGGACTCCTTTGCATTCGGTCCCAGCTCCTAAGTCCTGGTCTGGCCTCTGAGGATTCCTCTCCACTGCAGACGAGGACCGAGGAGATCCTTTGGATGCTCCCCAGGGGAGTCAGGTCTCTTCTTCAGTGGAGACGTGCACCTCCATCTTGCTCCGAGCTCTAGAGGCAGTGTCAGCCTTCCCCTCGAGGTGACACAGTGGTCTATGGGCTGCACCACGAATCTTTATCACAGGGTTGAGACACGTACCTCCCAGGTGGAAGCCAGTCTTCGCGATGACTGTCGAGGCAGCTCACGGCCGCCAGGTTCAGACGGAGTGGACAGAGACCTCTGGGGTCTGGTGGAACAGGTTGCGTGACCTCTGGAACTCCTCTGCAGACTCCTGTGGAGAGCGCCTGCTCTCGAGTTGCAACGGGACGGTCGGCGATCCATCCCTGACGAAGCAGAGAGACGATGCCTACTCCGTGCAGACCAGGCAGACACGGGTTTCCTCTTGAGTTCTGGGGGTACCCTCGAGGTTCCTCTTGACGTGAGACCTGTATCCCGAGCTATTCTGGAGTCACTGCAAGGGTGTGAATGGACTCGTCGAGGTTGGTGAGGGATGGGGTGAATTCCCGTGAGGTGCCGCAGAGAAAAAGGGCCTCATCTCGCCTTGAGGGAGATCCTCCTGGTGTTTCTCGTTTTGTGGCCGGTTCCTCTCGAGTTTCGACCTTGGACCCCAGGGACCCGCCCCTGAGACCTCCGGGAAGACCAGGATCCAATCGAGTCGTCAGGAGTATCTGGGGACTCCTTGGCAGTCGGTCCCAGCTCCGAAGTCCTCTTCTGACCCCTGAGGGTTGCTCTCCACTGCAAACGAGGACCGTGGATATCCTCTGGAGGCTCCCCAGGGGAGTAAGGTCTCTTCTTGAGTGGAGACGTGCACCTCTGGTTGCTCCGAGCTCTAGAGGAAGGGTCAGGCTTCCCCTCGTGGTGACACAGGGGTGTACGGGCTGCACCTCGAGGTTTCCCCACAGGGTTGAGACACGTGCCTCCCAGGTGGGAGCCAGTCTTCGGGATGACTGTCGAGGCGGCTCAGGGCCGCCAGATTCAGAGGGAGTGGACAGAGACCTCTGGGGTCTGGTGGAACAAGTGGCACGACACCCGGAGCTCCTCTGGAGACTCCTGTGGAGAGCGCCTGATCTCGAGTTGCGACGGGACGGTCGGAGATAGATCCCTGATGAAGCAGGGAGACGATGCCTGCTTCCGTGCAGATCAGGGGGACACGGGTATCCTCTTGAGTTCTCGGTGTACCCTTGAGGTTCCTCTTGACTTGAGATCTGTATGCCGGGCATTTATTGGGTCACTGCACGGGTGTGAATGGACCCGTCAAGGTTTGTGTGGGATGGGGTGACTTCCCGTGAGGTGCCTCACAGGACAAGTGCCTCATCTCGCCTGGAGGGAGATCCTCCTGGTGTTTCACGTGTTGTAGCAGGTTCCACTGGAGATACGACCTTGGACACCAGGGACACGCCCCTGAGGCCTCCGGGAAGGCCAGGCTACAAGCGAGTCGTCAGGGGCCTCTGGGGACTCCGTGGCAGGCGGTCCAAGGTCCTATGTCCTGGTCTGGCCCCTAAGGATTCCTCTCCACTGCAGACGAGGACCGTGGAGATCATCTGGAGGCTCCCCAGGGGAGTCAGGTCTCTTCTTTAGTTGAGACATGCACATCCGCCTTCCTGCCGAGCTCTAGAGGAAGCGACAGCCTTCCCCTCGCGGTGACACAGGTGTCTACGGGCTGCCCTTTGAGGCTTTCCCACAGGGTTGAGACACGTGCCTCCCAGGTGGGAGCCAGTCTTCGGGATGACTGTCAAGGCGGCTCAGAGCCGCCAGATTGAGATGGATTGGACAGAGACCACTGGGGACTGGTGGAACAGGTGGTGCAACCAACGGAGCTCCTCTGGAGACTCCTGTGGAGAGCGCCTGCTCTGGAGTTGCGACGGGATGGTCGACGATCCATCCCTGACGAAGCAAGGAGATGAAGCCTGCTTCCGTATAGATCAGGGGGACACTGGGTTCCTCTTTAGTTCTGGGGGTACCCTCTAGTTTCCTCTTGACTTGAGATCTGTATGCAGGGCTATTCTGGATTCACTGCAAGGGTGTAAATGGACCCGTCGTGGTTGGTGAGGGATNGTTTTCCATACTGGCTGTAGCAGCTTACATTTCCACCAATAGGGTAGGAGAGTCTCCTTTTCTCTACACCTTCTTCAGCATTTGTTATTTGTAGACTTTTTAATCATGTTTATTGTGACTGGTGAGAGGTGATATTCATTGTAGCTTTGATTTGCATTTCTCTAATAATTAGCAAACCTGAGCAATTTTTCCATATGCCTACTGGCCATCTGTATGTCTTCTTTGGAGAAATGTCTATTAAGGTCTTCTGCCCATTTTCTGATAGTTTTTTTTTTTTTTTT
>SJYV01038051.1:1111264-1158663 GCA_006410875.1 Neotragus pygmaeus | reverse complement strand
TCTTCCGCCCATTTTCTGATAGTTTTTTTTTTTTTTTTTAGTTGTATGAACTGATCATATATTTTGGAGCTGATCGTATATTAAGTCCTTGTCTGTCTCATTGTTTGCAAATATTTTCTCCCATTCTGTAGGTTATCTTTCAAATTTTTTTTAATGGTTTTCCTTTCTATGCGAAAGCTTATAGGTTTGATTAACTCTCATTTATCTTTTGTTTTTGCTTCTATTGCCTTGGGAGACTACCCTAAGAAAACATTGGTATGATTTGTCAGAGAATGTTTTGCCTGTGTTCTCTTTTGAAGTCTTAGAGTGTCTTGTCTTGTAAAGTCTTTAAGCCATTTTGAGTTTATTTTGGGGCATGGTGTGAGGGTGTGTTCTAACTTCATTGATTTACATGCGACTGTTGAACTTTCCCAGGTCTACTTGTTGAAGAGAGTGACTTTTTCCCATTTGATATTCTTGCCTAAAGAAAGGAAGGACGTTCTGACATCTACTATACATAGGTGAACTTGAAGACATTATGTGAAGTGAAATAAACCATTCATAAAAAAAGTTCTATGAGTCCGCTTATATGAGGGACCTACAGTAGCCAAATTCATTGGACAAAAAGTAGAATGGTGATTGTCATAGGCTGGGGGAGGAGGAAACAGGGAGTTATTGTTTAATGGATGTGGGTTTCCCTCTGAGAAGATGACCAAATTCTGGAGAAGGATGGTGCTGATGGTTATACAACAATCTGAATGCACTTAATGTTGCTGAACTACACCCTTGAAGAAAACAGTTAACATGGCGAATTTTATGTTATCTATATTTACTAAAATGATAGGGGTAAAAGAATATATTTTTGTATAAGAAATTGAAATAAGAAATGAGTCTTAAGGTTATTCCCTGCTTCTTCAGTAATATTTTTGGTGTTTTATATTGAGTTTCACCAAGAAGTCACTTTAGACTTTATATTTTATAAGAGGGAGAAAGTGTGTGTGACTATTTTTATCCACAACATATGTTTCTATTTGAATTGGCAGTTGAGTATTAATCAATGTCGGCATCATTCTAATGATACTGTCAAAGGAGAAATAATATTGTGTGACACCAAGAGAACATTTTATTATACACATTACCTTGAAATAACATTTTTGCCAGGAAATTTGATGCAGCACACATATGGAATATGATAGAAAGAAGCCAAGCTGAAGTGCATTAGTTATGTGTGACGTACATGATATACAGTCCAAGCTCCTGCAAGATACAAGGATATAGCAACTCTGAAGGTCATTCCATCACCAGTATAATATTTGAAACAGTTATGCTGTTTATATATCAGCTTCTCATTTTTATAAGCTTTCCTTTCTATGTGATTTTTTAAAACTCCTGTAAAGCTTTTTTTTTTTTTTTTTTTTTGAAGAGGAGAAGTTCTCTTTTGTTTAAATTTTCTTGTTCTCCTAATCCAAACCATTTTTTACTTTGAAACATGACTTGCTTCTGACATTGAAACTCTCTTTCTTTTTGAAGTTACTATAACAAACGTTAAATTTTGAGAAAAAGTTTAATATACTCATTAGGTCATTTGTGTGTCTGTTCTATTTGCATCTGTTTCAGTCTCATCCCCTCATACTTATTGATGTTCTCTTTTATCTCTCACATTACTTCTTCCTTGATAAAATACC
The DNA here is from genome assembly GCA_006410875.1 of Neotragus pygmaeus. NCBI lineage: Eukaryota > Metazoa > Chordata > Mammalia > Artiodactyla > Bovidae > Neotragus > Neotragus pygmaeus. Next base: position 1,156,999 of record SJYV01038051.1, on the reverse strand, counting down.
AGCTCTATCTGCTCACCTGAGGTTCCTTTCTGGACTTATATCAGACCCTTTTGGGCAGCAGCAGAAGCTGTAGGCCTCTGGTCTTTGATCCAAACTCCTCCAAGACCTTGTTTTCTCTCTAGACACAATAGCGAGCATTTTTGCCCATCTCTTCTCTCTCCAGAGAACTCCCAGCCTCAAAGTACTGATACTGCTAAACTTTATAGCAGTATCCTATTACTTGTTAAATGTTTTTGTTGGGAGTTTGGAGAGAGTGAGTCTCTACAAGAAGTCTCTCTTGTTTCGTCTCTACTCTACTGAGATGTTTGGGTCCTATCTCCACTTAACTGGTACTCTTACTAAAGTAATGTTTTCAGAGAGATTACAAGGGTGGCTATTTGCCAGATTCTCCTGTACTTGAAAGTAGTGGCCCTTTCACATAAATAATATATAACAAGGGGGAAAAAATCAAAATCTTTTCTTCTCAGAATTCTTTATACCTGATTCCAGTGAATTCTAGCATCCAGTGTTACACATATGAAATTTAATTCAAGTCCTACTGTCACGTGAATTTTTTTCTCTCAGGAATCTTATAAGAGTTTCTCTTTATACTTAGACTTTAAAATTTTCTCTATAATATGTTTAGGTGTGCTCCTTTTTACAACGTGTAAAACATAAAAGGCAATTAAATATTTCAGAACTAGAAAGATAACACAATTTTATCAGTTTCATTGGTTACTGTTCTAACATAACCTCTCCACCTATTCAGATTCTTTCTTTCTAGATTAACATTCCATATGATTTATCTTTCTCTGTTTATTTATATCTTATTCCTTTTTGCACTTCATTCTCCCCTTTGGGACCATCTGCCCTGTCAGTGGGCTTCTCTGGTGGCTCAGTGCTCTGTGCATGCATGCTAAGTCACTTTTTCATGTCCGACTCTTTGCGACCCCTGGGACGGTGACCCGCCAGGCTCCTCGGTCCATGGATTCTCCAGGCAATCCTGGAGTGGGTTTCCATGCCCTCCTCCAGGGGATCTTCCTGACCCAGGGATCCAACCCACATCTCTTATGTCTCCTGCATTGGCAGGCAAGTTCTGTAACACTAACGCTCCCTGGAAAGCTCCCAGCCTCATAGGCAAGGTACATCTTCTAGAATTATTTTTAATGAGGCTCTTTTGGTGGTAAACTAAGATCTTATTTTTCTAAAGTGTGCTTATTTTACCATCATTTTTGAGAAGGTTTTGCTAGGCAGGTCGACAGTTATTTCAGTCATTTTTCTCTCAGCTCTCTAAAGGCATTACTCTATTATGTCATGGCTTGTGGCGATGCTGATGTTAAGGCAGCTACGAGTCTAATTGTTATCCCTTTGTAGGTAATGTGTCTTTACATAGTATTTTTATTATTTTAATAGTTGGCCTCAAAATTTTGACAGGTGTTCTTAATTGAAAAATATATAAATTACATCACTGCCTTTACATTTTCTGCAACCCTACAAAGATGTTTAAAATACTTATAAAATTGCCCTCTCCTCCGGTATCTCCTACTTCCTGTCAGCCACCTACCCACTTCAGTCATTCGTGTATCTAGGGTACACAGTTTTTAGCAGAGGAACCAACCAGTGGAAGTTTTTAAGGTGAGAATGTGTATGCCCTGTTCAAGGATCAGGAAAGAATAAGATATATGCATTACTCTTTGTCCCCTTTCAAGTCTTTGCTTAATTTGATAACTTCCCTGCCATCTTATTTAAAATTTCATACCTATATTTTCCTTCATACCGCTTACTGCCTTTTGTATACTAAATAACTTACTTATATTCTTCTTCTTCCACTAAAATTTATCTCCATGAGAAAAGGGATTTTTAAAAACATATTTTTTAAATTACTGTATCCTCAACTGCTGGAACACTTTCAGGCTTATAATAGGCCCTTAATCATTTGTTAAATATTCATTGAATCCAGGCCCCAAACCCACATGAGAGCCAATTACTGTTCTGGAATTATTAGGGAACATTCCTTCCTGCCCCCGCTTTTTTTTTCTATCATTACTCAGAGCCATGGACAAGACAGTTATTACTGCTGTCTCTCCCACTGGAGCATTATTTGTATTGAACCAGTTCACCTTTCCTTGGGTGTATTTCCTTTCTGTTCCCGGCTTTATGCTGTTTGTCTAATCAGGCTCCCCCTCCTGCCCAGAGACCTCACCCAGACCCAGTCTCTACCACGCCCTGTCTCCTCATCGTGAACAGAGTTCCCATCTTCCCAGGACACTAGTATTTGTAGATGTCTTCAGGGTAATTGGTAGTTGCAGCCTCCAAACTTAATTCCCTGGTCTGAGCTTCAAGTTTACTCCAGACCTCAGAGGACTTCTTAACCATTTTTGAAGGCTTTTTAATTCATTTAAATAGTTTTAAATGTTTTATCTGTTGTTTTGTAAACTCTCTGAGCCTCTACCAGCAAGTCAGGATTCATTTTTCACGATCTGTGGAATATACCTGAAGCGGCGTGCCTTTCCTCTATAGTTGTTCCTTCCTTCTCTTTGATGTTGTCATCGCTGGAACCTTTAAAGCCACTGCCACAGTAGCAACTGCCACTGGGGCCATTGTGTGGTTGTTCTGGGAAACCATTAAAGTGAATTCAAGACAATAATTCATCGGATCACAGGGACTATCTACTTTATTGTTGATGTCTCTCGAATATAAAATTTCTGCCTAATTTTGTACCTATTGTCCAAGGGTGGTTTTTATGGCCTATACTGGAAACCAAGACACTGAACAACAATGAAAAACTGTATCAACTGAAAACATCTAACTGACGATCTCATGTCTATTTCATTATCAAAGCTCAAGCTACTGTGATACAGGCAGTCTTGGACAAGTAGCTCAGGAAGATTCAGTGATAAACATGGAAAATTGGAAGGAATCTTACAACGTGTAGTTCAATGTTCTTAAAAGGGCAGTCTAAACACAGACCGACCTCTCAGGGGTCAGATTATTTAGGAATTCTGGTTTCCTATCACCTCTCTAACAAATCACCACAAATTTACTAGTTTAAACTAACACAAACGTATTGTCTCAGCTTCTGCGGGTTAGAAGTCCAGAGTCTCTGCTTACCGGTCTCACAGCTGAAAGCAAAGTGTGAACAGAGCCATGCTTCTCTCTGGAGGTTTGAGAGGGAAAGCCATTCCTCGCTCTTCAGGTTGTCGGCACCTATTTTCTGGCAGCCTGTTCTCACCTTCTGAAGGCCACTCACGTTCCTTGGCCCTTAGGCCCTCTTCCTCTCTCTTCAAAAACCAGCAGTGGTGAGTTAAGTCCCTCACAGTCTTCACCTATCCTCTGCTCTCTTCTTTGAATGGTGAATGTGATTAGATTGGGCCCACCAGGATAATCCAGGATAACTTCCCCTTCTCAGAGTCTGCAACCTTAGTCACATCAGCAAAGCTTCCTTGGCCTGGTGAGGTGACATACTCACAAGTTCCGAGGACTGGGATGTGGACATCCTTGAAAGACCATTCTCTGCCTATTTCAGCGAGCAAGAATCCAGATTATAGAAACCAGGAGAACGTATATGAATAATTAAGAGGTAAGTCAGGACCGCTAATGCCCAGAGATACTTTCCAAAGCCCAGAAGTCTCTCCATTCAGAAGTACAGCAGGGTATTAGCAGAGAACCATGAGTCAGACTCAGGGATTAGGCCCAAGAAGGTGGGATCTGACGTTAATAGAATTTCCCTAGCCTGATGGCTTCTGGCAGTCCCTCAGACACCATTAAAATTTATCCAGGCTGGTATGCTTTCCCTCTCTAATGGCAGAGGACTCTTCATGGAAGAAGCAGCCCTGAGGCATCACTCTCATCTCCTGCTAAAGCTATTTCCTGGGCTTTCCTTTAAGAATGGCAGTGGTTGGCATTTTCAATCAATTTTGGGACTTTCGGGCTATTTAAATTATAGGCCACCAGCAGAATATCTTTTTGGGGTGTTTTCTTCCATCTGTTCTTATAGATTGGCTAGCTGTGGTCTGAGTTCATATCTCATTGGTAAGCTTTTGTTGAAAGTGAAAGGAAGAATCAAAACATGCTAACATTTTGATTTTCTACCAATTCTCTAATTATATGTCTTGGTATGCAGAAATATAGATTTACCAAATACTTTGCCACTGGATTTTAATGGTAACCAACTCTCCAGACTACAAATGTCCTCCTGATAGTCTTCCTCCCAGCGAGGTCAGTTTCACACTGTAGATTGCATTATTTGCAGCACTCAAATTTCTAGATACCAAAATATCTATCTCATAGGAATAAACTTTCCTAAAAAGAGCAGAAAAAAATGTGGCCTAACACATGGATATTTATGTGTCTCATACAAGAAGTCTAGGAGTAAAGAGACATTTCACATCTTTCCACACACTGCTCCATTGTATATAGATTTAATCTTTGTGACTGGTGCTTCACGCTCCATCATGGCTGCTGCCCCTCCAGGATTCACATTCACATTCCAGACAAAAAAAAGAAGGCAAGAACCATAAGGGTGGAGGATGGAAGAAGCAGAATCCCAGCCAAATTTGCTTTTTAAAAACTCCTGAAACCCCTCTCAGAGATTTCTGCTAAACATCTTATTTGCCATAAATGAGACATAGTTTGAAAAAGAACCTAAGAAGTAAACATTTTTATCTACTTAGAGTTCAATTTTTTTTTTAAATGGGAGAATAAATATTGCTCAGGCAAAAAAATGGCAGTGTCTGATGATCATACTGTTATTGTAAAGAATAAAGATGTTTGTACATGTATATATGTGTGTATATATACATATATATACAGATATAATATGCTCACCAAAAATTATCTATTATAACTTCTGTATGTACATTTACCTGTGCATGAAAATATTTTGAGAAGGTACACACTAAATTAGAATACAGCTAAAAATACAGGAAAAACTATATTATAGTTAATAAACAGGAATTGCCTCTAATAATAATAGCAAACATTTACAGAGTATCTACTATTCTTAAAGACACTATTGTATTTAACAAACATTAACTCATTTCATCTTCACCATCACCTAACTTACAGATGAGAGGACTGGTGCACAGAGAGTTAAATAACTTGTTCAAGGTCACAGATCTAATGTTAGAGGTGGAATTTGAACCCAGGAAGTCTGGCACAAAGTCTAGGCACTTAACCTCAAAAATATAATTTTATAGCTTGAAAAAACTAATTACCTCTCCTTCAAATCACCCTGATAACAGCAGCAGCAATAGTAACAGTAACAATAGCAAAGCAGAAAGAGCACACACAAACTCTTAAGCAAAAACATGGGCTATCAGTGAAGACTGTCATCAACCTCCTCAATCACGCCCCACACAAGCAACCTTTGGGGGCTTTTTCATCCCTCAAAAAGATGAGGGTTCTCCCCACACATGCAGCTAGCCCAGGAAAGCTACCCAGGATTCCAAACGTCAGCTCTACTTTCAACTTCCTCCATGAGCCACGCCCCTATTTCTCCTTCTCTCCCATCTGAACATAGCTGTCCACCCACCTCAAGTCATACATTTTTCTTGACAAGTTGATAACTATAAAATAATGAGCTCATTATTTGCCCTAGGTGGTGGAAAAGGTCAAGAGTAGAGAAAAAGGAAGCCTATTATTCCAATGTCTGGAAATAACTAACATTTATATGGTTTTAAAGACCCTATGGAACTTCCATATACTGTTGCTCATTTTATGTGATGGTTTTCGATCCTAGTTTACAGATGAAGAAACTGAGGTTCTGTAAGGTTAGCTGTTTTTGTAACCTTGTTTTCTTGGTGGCAAAGCTGATCTTAAGTCTGATTATCCTTTCCCCAAACTGCTGCAAAATCCTTTTANGGAGGGAGGGGGGTTCAGGATGGGGAACACGTGTATACCTGTGGCGGATTCATGCTGATGTATGGCAAAACTAATACAATATTATAAAGTAATTAACCTCCAATTAAAATAAATTAATGTATGTATATATATATATATATTTAAAGGTATCTAAGAAAATATTTATATGCAAAGTTATAATATTGAAAGTCGTCACCATGACTTTGGACATAAGTTCAACACTGTACTGGAGATCCTAACCAATAGAAAAGTGAAAAAACAGGGAAAGAGAAAGGATTAGGGGTTGTAAATAAATAAAATATCTACTTTTTATAGACGATGTAATTGTCTGAAGCAGTGGGTAATCTATCAGAATACCTTTATTGCATTTCTATACACTAGCAACAATTAGAAATTAAATTCTTAAGAAAGATAGCATTCATAATAATAACATCAAAAATATCAATACATAGGGATGTATCTAGCAAAAATTTTTCAAAATGTCTACACAGAAAGCTATAGAACATTTTTGTTTGAAATAAAGGAAACTCAATATTATTAGAAAAGCACATCGAGTTTAAGAACTGGAAAACTCAATGTTGACAATTTCATTTTTCCCCCACTGCAGTGCCAGGGAAGGCACTGGCACCCCACTCCAGTACTCTTGCCTGGAAAATCCCATGGGTGGAGAAGCCTGGTAGGCTGCAGTCCATGGGGTTGCTAAGAGTCAGACACGACTGAGCGACTTCACTTTCAGGCATTGGAGAAGGAAATGGCAACCCACTCCAGTGTTCTTTCCTGGAGAATCCCAGGGACGGGGGAGCCTGGTAGGCTGCTGTCTATGGGGTCGCACAGAGTCGGACACGACTGAAGTGACTTAGCAGCAGCAGCAGCCGCCACTGCAATGCAAGCTCAGTCAAAATACCAATAGGATTTTAAAAAATGAAACTTGACAAGTTGTTTCTAAAACTTACATGGAAATGCAAAGGGGTCTTAGTTAAAACATCCTCAATAAAGAAGAACATTGCAGGAGGACTTATTTTTACTGACTACTAAGTCTTATTATAAAGCTATTTAAGAGAGTGTGTTCTCACTTCCAGTGCAGAGGGCCTGGGTTCTATCCTGATCAGGGAATTAGGTCCCACATACCATAACTAAAGATCCTACATGCCCCAGCTAAAACCCAGCTCAGCCAAATAAACAAATAAATACATATTTCTAAAAAAAGAAAGAGTGTGTTGCTGAAGCAAGGATAGATCAAGGGAATAAATAGATAGCTGTATTAAAAGGCTACAGGTATAGGGATGTTTTCCAATGAGTCAACTCTTTGCATGAGGTGGCCAAAGTACTGGAGTTTCAGCTTTAGCATCATTCCTTCCAAAGAACACCCAGGGCTGATCTCATTTGGAAAAGACTCTGATGCTGGGAGGGATTGGGGGCAGGAGGAGAAGGGGACGACAGAGGATGAGATGGCTGGATAGCATCACCGACTCGATGGACGTGAGTTTGGGTGAACTCCGGGAGGTGGTGATGGACAGGGAGGCCTGGCGTGCTGCGATTTATGGGGTTGCAAACAGTTAGACACAACTGAGCGACTGAACTGAACTGATAGGGGTATTTGATTTATGAGAAGGAACTGAGGGAGATGGGAAAAGAAGTGTTTGTAATAATAATGATAATGGAAAAATCGGGTATCCATATAGGAAAAAAACAAACTTAATTACTATTTCATACCATACACAAAACTAATTACAGTTAAAGTAGAGATACATGAATGANGCAAACAGTTAGACACGACTGAGCGACTGAACTGAACTGAACTGATAGGGTTATTTGATTTATGAGAAGGAACTGAGGGAGATGGGAAAAGAACAGTGTTTGTAATAATAATGATAATGGAAAAATCGGGTATCCATATAGGAAATAAACAAACTTAATTACTATTTCATACCATACACAAAACTAATTACAGTTAAAGTAGAGATACATGAATGACAAAACACGAATAATTTACAATGCTAGAAAGATTCAGATATCTATTACATTGTTCCTCAAAACTGTGACTACTGAAGACCATACACAGCCACCAGTTTCCGGGCATCTTCAGATGACTTCAAAGAAACTCAAACTCAAACTCTCCACCTCTCCCCCTAATACATCCAGCAGAATTCATCAACTGCCATTATGCAGTGGTAAGCCAGGAATTTCATGGCAGTCCAGTGGTTAGGACTCTGAGCTTTCACTGCAGGGGACCCAGGTTCCATCCCTGGTCTGGGAACTAAGAATCCACAAACCACCCAGTTCAGACAGAAAAAAAAAAAAAGGTGGGGGGAACAGTTGTAAGACAAAATTAGAGTTCTGGACATTTTAGTCTGATGTGTTTGAAGGGAGGGGATGTGAAAGCAAAGAAATGAAGAAGCCCTAGCAAGAGGTGTTTGAAACTTTAAATAATGTTGTTAGTTTTGAAATGGAAAGAAAGGTACACATCAAAGAGACATTTCATGAGGACTTGGCCATTGGGTTGATAGTGTTGGCAAAGTGGGGAAACGTCATAGTGATTCAGAGGTTCTGAGGCTTAATGATATCATTAACAAGGGCAGAAAATCAGACAGGCAAACTGCTTTAGGGTAGATAGTGATTGAGTTTGAGTTGATGGTGGGATATCTAAAGAGAAATGCTCAAAAGGATGGTAGAAATAAGTTACTGGAAGTGAAGAAAGGGGCCAGGTCTAGAGTGATAGAGTAGAATGTCAGTAATGTCTGCGGATAAATGACACATGGCTGACTACTCACTGTCTATCCCAGTTCTCTCCCATCCATTCACTGAGTGATGATTGTGGTGTCATCTGCGTAAGACTAGCTGGTTTTGGAGAGGAAGGGAAAGCTAGTGCTGGTAAAAATGGAAACAGACAATTCTTCAGAAGGCTGCCTGTGAGTAACTCTTTAGTTCCACAGATACTGAGCAAAATTTTGAATTGACCTTGTCTTAAGGCCTTCCAGATAAAGAGATGTATTAATAGACTCTGGCAAACCATTCCATTATTCCACTAGCATTAGGGTCTGTCACATTTCAACAGTTAAGCTAACCCTCACCCAGAAGAATATTAATGGACAAGGCTTCACTTGTGATTCCCAGGTGGTGCAGGGGTAAAGAACCCGCCTGCCACTGTAGGAAATGCAAGAGACCTGGGTTTGATCCTTGGGTCTGAAAGAGCCCCTGTAGGTGGAAATAGCAACCTACTCCAGTATTCTTCCCCTGGGAAATCCCATGGACACTGGAGCCTTGTGGGTTTCAGTCCATGGGATCTCAAAGGGTTGGACACAACTGAACTTTACCTTTACTTTACACAGCTGAACAACTGAACTCTTTTACCTTTATGAAGGCTTACCTGAAGATGGGTCCACTTAGTTTCTTCAGTTGAACTGGTCATCTGGTGTGGGAGAAAAGCTTCTTTGTAACTCCTCTTTCCCTGTCCTCTCTGGTACAGGCATAAGGCACTAGATAAATATTCATGGCCATGCATAATGGATGTCATTGGTCACTAGCTAATGGATGGCACCTGTAGCAAAAAAAAAAAAAGTCATTATTTAATGGAAGAAAGTTCTAAATGGTCCAGATATCAGAGGACCGCATAATCATGAATATTTATGTAACATTATCATTTAGAAACACTTTGTTAAATCTCTCAAACGTTTCTAATTGAGCTAGAAAAATTCACACTAACCTAGAACTAGACATCCAGGCTAAAGGCCCAGAAGTGCCATATTCACACTTTAATAAAGTTTGAGGTGTTGGGGCTGTGAAGGCAAATTCTATCTCCCTTGTTTCTACGAAATCAATTTTTCTAATTTTCTCTGTAGGAATTGTTATTTCCACATAATTCCTTGCTAATAGTTATTGCTCAGATTATGTTTTTGACCTTGAGGCCCTATTTATAGAGAATTTTAAAGGAGATGGTGGAGGGAAGCCTTTGGCAAGAGAAAAATCAAATTCTTAGCATCTCCCATAAAGATCTGCTTCAAACAAGATCAGATCTTTATCCTTGCCTCCCAAGAGAAGATGGTCTTCTAATTGCAATAAAGAAAATTCAACAACATAAGATAAACAGGAGTGAAAGCATGTGGCCAAACACGTCTGGGTTCAGAACACAAATCATCACCCTAACTACTGAACCATTACTTTCATGGCCAGTTTATGATAGTGATAAAGGCCTCAGTGATGTGAGTGAGCACCTAGCCCGAAGCTATTCTATGAAACCTGTTTATTACTCAGAACAGAGATCAACAGCTTTTATGCAAGTGCTCAAACCACACACATGGTTTAATGTATTAAGAAATAACCTTTCCCCTTCCCCTGCTTCCACTTGGAGAATCTGTTCTGCCCAAAATACTGGAATCCCTAACACTCAGTATCAACTGATTGGATCAACCACATAGAGACCCCTGGGACTGAGAATACTGTGGTACAGGGATCAAACTGGACCATCAAAGAGACATGATGCAGAGGCTTTTGTTCTATAACAGTTAAAGGAATCCAATGTTCAAAGAGAAGAGTAAACTAGGTAAGAGATATAGAGAGGAGGCACCACATAGCCCCAGAGGGACAAAATCAGCGGCATCTGTCTTTCCACAAAGAAATTAGGTTGTACTTTGTGCAGTTGGATTCCAAAATCTCCACCTTGAAATTTTGTCTTCCTACCTGTCCCCAAATGCAAAAAGCAAAAAGCCCTGCAAAAATATAACATCATGCCAACTTTACTCACTGTTAACTTTACTGTCCATTAAAAAATACTACCTTGTAAAGCAATTTGTAAGTTAGATATTCTGGTTTTTAACTTTGAGACATAAAGTAGAGTCTTTTGAAACATTCATTGATATTTTCTAAGCAATAGAAATTAAATCTATCATCTTTAACCTAAAACACTGTTTTATAAATGTTAATGTCTCTAAAATTGGACTATCATAAGGGCAGCCTATGCAAAGTGCCATTTGAAATTTAGCTCTGCTATGGGTCCAGATATTCAGGGAAAAAAATCAAAGCTACTGATTCACTGACATTAAGGAAGGAGTCATTTCCAAGAATGAGGTCTTAGTAATACATTAGAATTGCTGGATGATTGAAATATCTCAGAGTGAAACATGAGAAAAAGTTATCTCTGCAATCACACTCATCTATCTTTCATGTTCTCTGATATCATGCCCACCATGATAAAAAATTTTTCTACTGCCTATACCCGCCAAGTCACATGAAATTCACTCACCTACAGTTCATTAACCACTTACTAAGACATTATCTTACTAAGATATGCTGTGAAAGTACTGCACTCAATATGCCAGCAAATTTGGAAAACTCAGCAGTGGACACAGGACTGGAAAAGGTCAGTTTTCGTTCCAATCCCAAGGAAAGGCAATGCCAAAGAATGCTCAAACTACCGCACAATTGCACTCATCTCACATGCTAGTAAAGTAATGCTCAAAATTCTCTAAGCCAGGCTTCAGCAATACGTGAACCATGAACTCCCTGATGTTCAAGCTGGTTTTAGAAAAGGCAGAGGAACCAGGGATCAAATTGTCAACATCAGCTGGATCATCAAAAAAGCAAAAGAGATCCAGAAAAACATCTATTTCTGCTTTATTGACTATGCCAAAGCCTTTGACTGTGTGGATCACAATAAAATGTGGAAAATTCTGAAAGAGATGGGAATACCAGACCACCTAACCTGCCTCTTGAGAANGACATTACTTTGCCGACTAAAGTCTGTCTAGTCAAGGTTATGGTTTTTCCTGTGATCATGTATGGATGTGAAAGTTGGACTGTGAAGAAAGCTGAGCGCCAAAGAATTGATGCTTTTGAACTGTGGTGTTGGAGAAGACTCCTGAGAGTCCCTTGGACTGCAAGGAGATCCAACCAGTCCATTTTGAAGGAGATCAGCCCTAGGATTTCTTTGGAAGGAATGATGCTAAAGCTGAAACTTCAGTACTTTGGCCACCTCATGAGAAAAGTTGAATCATTTGAAAAGACTCTGATGCTGGGAGGGATTGGGGGCAGGAGGAGAAGGGGACGACAGAGGATAAGATGGCTGGATGGCATCACTGACTCAATGGACGTGAGTCTGAGTAAACTCTGGGAGTTGGAGATGGACAGGGAGGCCTGGCGTGCTGCAATTCATGGGGTTGCAAAGAGTGGGACACGACTGAGCGACTGAACTGAATTGAAGACAGAAGCCAACCTGGTGGGTGGTTTGGGAAAATGGTGGAACTTACAACCCCTTCCATTCCTTCATTCCTTTTGCTTGGGGCAGCACATATTCTATTTTCCTGTTTCCCTGAAATTTTCACTTCTCAGTTATGTCACCTTGATCAGTATTTGTAATGGAAACACAAAAGATGCTGAATAGCCAAAGCAATCTTGAGAAAGAAAAATGGAACTGGAGGAATCAACCTTCCTGATTTCAGACTATACCACAAAGCTATAGTCATTAAGACAGTATGGTACTGTAACAAAAACAGAAATACAGATGGAACAAGGTAGGAAGCCCATATATAAACCTACGCATCTTTGGGAACCTTATCTTTGACAAAAGACACAAGAATATACAATGGAGAAGACAGCTTCTTCAATAAACGATGGGAAAACTGGACAGCTACATGTAAAAGAATGAAATTAGAACACCTCTAACATCTACAAAAACAGTCCCTGTATGGATATGTATGTCCTCTATATTCCCTCACTCTCTACCTTTTCATCTACCAATTATGTCCCCATTACCTTGGAAGATTCATCTCTGTAGACAAGTGCCAGTGCAATATACATGTTTATCACTCCTTGGCATCTCATTCACATGTAACATACGTGGCACCCCATGAGCACAGAATGCCAGTGGACCCATAACACATGAAAATTCAGCAAAACTCACTTTAAAGTGAGTACAAGTGTGTTACGTCCATGACTGAATAAGTGTGGGCCCTGACCACCCTAAAGAGCACATGAACCAGAACTTCTTTTGCAGAAAGGAGGAAGTAACCATTTGGATTTTTAGGTCACCAGCTCAGTAAAAACCAGCTTTGCCTGTCTGACATTATATTCTTAGTACTTTTCATTATTTTATTTTTTCTCCCTTTTACATTTTGTTATTATATCTCCCTATCAAGTAGGGGCAGAGGGGCTTCCCTGGTAGCTCAGTTGGTAAAGAATCTGCCTGCAATGCAGGAAAACCCTGGTTCAATTCCTGAGTCAAAAAGTTATCCTGGAGAATGGATAAGTTACCCATTCCAGTATTCTTGGGCTTCCCTGCTGGCACAGATGGTAAAAAACTTTGCCTGCAGTGAGGGAGACTCGGGTTGGATTCCTGTGTTGGGAAGATCCCCTGGAGGAGGGCATGGCAACCAATATTCTCGCCTGGAGAATCCCATGGACAGAGGAGTCTTGCGGGCTACAGTCCATGGGGTTGCAAAGAGTTGGACACAGCTGAGTGACTAAACATAGCACAGTACCATATAGGGGAAGCAGTTTTTAAGAGGATAAGTACTTTTGTAATTTAAACAGTCTGCTTTGGTAAACTTAATGCTCGATTTAAAAAATTACATTAGCATGAGAAAGCTTTCTTAGTAAGATGATTTTTCTGACATGTTTTGATTATAGAACACATGTACTTCTTACAAAAGAAGGAACTGTCACAGATTGTAAGATAAAATACCATCATTTCTCTTATTGAAAATTCAGTGTTTATTTGGAATAACTATTTCTGATAAAATCTTCATTTAATTCTTGTGTTTTTAGAGAATGGTTGTATAATTTTATGAAGACTGTTTTCCTCTCAAAACATCATTGGATTAAGCTTATTTCCCAGGTTAATAGCTTTTATTAAAAATTGGCTTTTTTGACATGTACATAGTTTAAATCCATATATTTAAAATGGATAACCAACAAGGACCTACTGTACATCACTGGGAATTCTGCTCAACATGTGGCAGGCTGAATGTGAGGGGAGGCTGGGGGAAAACAGACACAAGTATATGTATGGCTGAGTCACTTTGCTGTGCACCTCAACTATCACAACATTGCTAATTAGCTGTATTTCAATATAAAATAACGTTTCAAAAAATGGTTTTGTGTGCTTTTTAAAAAAACAACCTTAGGGCAGAGACTCACTCTGCCACTACTATAGTCAATGTTCCTATTGAGAAACATAAGGGAGCACATGGAACAACAGACTGGTTCCAAATAGGAAAAGGAGTACCTCAAGGCTGTATATTGTCACCCTGCTTATTNATAACTGTGATATTGAATGGTTTGCCTTGGAAACGAACAGAGATCATTCTGTCGTTTTTCACAGTGCATCCAAGTACTGCATTTTGGACTCTTTTGTTGACCATGATGGCTACTCCATTTCTCCTGAGGGATTCCTGCCCACAGTAGTAGATACAATGGTCATCTGAGTTAAATTCACCCATTCCAGTCCATTTTAGTTCGCAGATTCCTAGAATATCGACGTTCACTCTTGCCATCTCCTGTTTGACCACTTCCAATTTGCCTTGATTCATGGACCTGACATTCCAGGTTCCTATGAAACATTGCTCTTTATAGCATCAGACCTTTCTTCTGTCACCAGTCACACCCACAACTGGGTGTTGTTTTTGCTTTGGCTCCACTGCTTCATTCTTTCTGGAGTTATTTCTCCACTGATCTCCAGTAGTATATTGGGCACCTACTGACCTGGGGAATTCCTCTTTCAGTATCCTATCATTTTGCCTTTTCATACTGTTCATGGGGTTCTCAAGGCAAGAATACAGAAGTAGTTTGCCATTCCCTTCTCCAGTGGACCACATTCTGTCAGACCTCTCCTGCATCCATCTCTCTTGGGTGGCCCCACACGGCATGGCTTAGTTTCATTGAGTTAGACAAGGCTGCGGTCCATGTGATCAGATTGGCTCGTTTTCTGTGATTATGGTTTCAGTGTGTCTGCCCACTGATGCCCTCTCGCAACACCTACTGTGTTACTTGGGTTTCTCTTACCTTGGACATGGGGTATCTCTTCACGGCTGCTCCAGCAAAGCACAGCCACTGTTCCTTATCTTGGACAAGGGGTATCTCCTCATGGCCACCCCTCCTGACCTTGAATGTGGAGTAGCTCCTCTCAGAGGCCTCCAAAAGCTCTCACATTTGACCACTGTCTCTGGTTTAATGGAAGACTCTCCCCACTCACCTCTCTTTGCTGTGTTCCTTCTCTTGCTCATCCTGAGGGGTCTGTCCCAGGGTCTCAGCCTTACCTTCTGCACCGATCAGTCCTTTCCACTTGAATGTCTCCCAGCCTGGACTGTTTCTGGTGTCAGGTAACTGGGGCATTTAACTGTGGGATTAGTGAAAAGGCTTGCTGTCTAGCTGTGATATCGACTTAATGTGCAGTTTAACTCAATCAACCAGTGTAGAATCTAGTTTCACAGCAGGAGAGTTCACATACAAATCAGTAGTTTTGAGAAACCTGATGAAATAATGGCTAGTTTACCCTGAAAAGCTTTGTAATCTAGAAACCAACCATCTGAGTAAATGCCATCGTAATTAGATAATTATCCCAGCCCTGTGGATGCCAGGGCCTTCTGCCAACATCCTCCTTCCCCACTTGCTGCAGTTTCTGTCTCACAAGGCTTCCTCTTCTCAGCTGCCTCACCAAAAAATAAAACTAGACCTGGTTCTTCCCTTTCAGAACATCCCCACTGGGTCCCCACTTCCTAGAGTTGTTTTTAATACATTTTCACTGTTCTTTCAGTCTCCCCTTGTTACAGTTAAAATCTTAATATCATTGGGCTTTTAGCTTTCAACATTAATAATGGAGCAAACTAATTTAGTGACTATGCCCAGGCTTTACCATAATGCTGGGCATGGGACTGGCTTATAGAAAGGACAGATAGGACCCAGGTTTTCTGAGACTGAGTCAGATGATATCCAAGATGGATTTCCTCTATATAAACTCTAATACGGGGTCCAGAGTTGGACCTACTTTGTGTGTGTGTGTGTGTGTGTGNAGGACAGATAGGACCCAGGTTTTCTGAGACTGAGTCAGATGATATCCAAGATGGATTTCCTCTATATAAACTCTAATACGGGGTCCAGAGTTGGACCTACTTTGTGTGTGTGTGTGTGTGTGTGAGTTCAGTTGTGTCCCACTCTTTGCGACCCCATGGACTGTAGCCCACCAGGCTCCTCTGTCCATGGAATTTTCCAGGCAAGAATACTGGATTAGGTTGCCATTTCCTACTCCACAGGGTCTTCCCAATTCAGGGATTGAATCCACATCTCTTGCATCTCCTGCATCGGTAGGTGGATTCTTTACCACCTGGGAAGCCCATATTGAACCTAGACTTATTGTCAAACCACATCAAATAGAAATATTGAAGTCTTCTCTAGAAACAATTTCCAGAGAACCATTTGGATGGTGGCAATCAGCATAGTCCTCAAAAGCAGTGTTGTTTATTTTCTTCCTTCTTCTAGAACTGTTGTACATTGAATATTAAAGTTGTGTGATTTTGATCATCAAATTAGAAGCTGAAAATACATTTCCACATTGAGGTCAGGGCAGTAATATCCAACTGTGGGTTTTTAATTCATTGGTTTTTAGAAGAAAACAATGTAATTACTGCTATAATTTGCCAAGACTTGTTAGAAAGCCTTGCTGCTGCTGCTGCTGCTAAGTTGCTTCAGTCGTGTCCAACTCTGTGCGACCCCAGAGACGGCAGCCCACCAGGCTCCCCCGTCCTGGGATTCGCCAGGCAAAAACACTGGAGTGGGTTGCCATTTCCTTCTCCAATGCATGAAAGTGAAAAGTCAGAGTGAAGTCGCTCAGTTGTGTCTGACTCCTAGCGACCCCACAGACTGTAGCCTACCAGGCTCCTCCCTCCATGGGATTTTCCAGGCAATAGTACTGGAGTGGGTTGCCATTGCCTTCTCCTGTTAGAAAGCCTTAAGAAATATTAATAAGTTTAGCTCAATAATTACACTTAAGAAATTTATCATAAGCAAATAATCATGGGTGTGTGAATATGGTTTTAGTCAGAAGAGCTGCTTATCATAGTGAATACAGCAATCTATCTAGATTTCAAAGATTTAATGACTGATTAAATAGACTAGAGTATTTCCATATAATGTTGACATTTAAAATAGTGCAATTGTGAAAAATTAATGACATGAAGAGATGTTCATATTATACTAAGTTGAAAAAATTCAACTTAAAACAGGGCTGAAAGTATATAAATCTTTTGTACAGTTGTACACACACACAGAGAAAAACAATATGGCAGGACATATCTCTCGATGTCAGTGGTTATTTCTGTGTGGTAGAATTATATGCAACTGCATTCTCTTTCTTTTAGTTATCTGTGTATGCGAGGTTGCTTCAGTCATATCTGTCTCTTTGCAACCCCATGGACTGTAGCTTGCCAGTCTCCTCTGGACATGGGTTTCTCCAGGCAAGAATACTGGAGTGGGCTGCCATTTCTTCTCCAAGGGATCAAGCCTATGCCTCTTATGTCTACCTGCGTTGGCAGGCGGGTTCTTGCCACTAGAGCAACCATTTTCTGCAGTGTACATGAACTCCTTTTCTGGAAAAAAAAAATTTTTTTAAGACTTTGTTTCTCAACTTCTTTTCAATGTTCACTTTTAAAGGTGTTTGTGGTTGGGGTTTGCACAACACCTGAGAAGGTTTGGTTGTTCCTGTCTGTGACTATGTTTAGGTTGACCGTCCCAAGGCTCATTAAATAGAAGACAACAAAGAGGGATTTCCCAGTTGTAAATGAAGGGGGAAGTGTAGCCTTTGTTAGCAAATCTTCCAGGTTTAGTAATGGCCAAACTGAGCACAACTGTTTTCTTTGCACATAAAATTTAGCAGAAAATTATAAAATATCCACTAAATGGGATATTTTGAACAACTAAATGAGATGATTTTAATTTTTTTTTTCTTTAAACCACTTTGATCTCCTCATACTTGTGACTCAAAGCCCTAGTAGAGTGGAGAAAAAGGATATTTATTGACAATTCCTACAGAGAAAATAGATTGTTTCAATTGTAGTGATTCGATTCAATTCAAACTGTCAAACTTTTATTGAGTAACTAGGTGGGAGTCTGGCACTGTATTAGAAACAGTGGGG
This sequence comes from Neotragus pygmaeus, assembly GCA_006410875.1. Taxonomy (NCBI): domain Eukaryota; kingdom Metazoa; phylum Chordata; class Mammalia; order Artiodactyla; family Bovidae; genus Neotragus; species Neotragus pygmaeus. The sequence goes on along the minus strand of SJYV01038051.1, from coordinate 1,139,039 downwards.
CATTCAAATAACTCACGAAGACAAATGTCCTGGAGGAACTCACAGTTTTTACATAAAGACAGACAAATTAATAAATATCTCCTAAATATAAAATGGGCTTCAATATAAGCACTGGGTCATCAGAGCAAGACTCATGGCAGCTCAGGAGAGGGAGAGGTTAATTTCAACCAAGGGAGCAGGAAAGATTTCTTAGAGGAAGTGAGATTCTGGCTCATTTCTGAATAAAGAGAAGTGTGTTAGTCCCCTGTTAGTTACAGGAAACAAAATTCCAACTAGCTTGAATTTTAAAAAGCAGCTCATCAGCTTCTATAATAAGGATGTCTTGCTTTAAGCAAGGTAGATACAGGAGCTAGCATGATGATGTCAGATTTAGTTTCCCTCTCTGTGTTGACTTTCTTTGCAGCAGTCAAGTTCTCCACAAAGATGACTGCTGAAGACAGAAACTTATATTCTTAGGGCTGGTAATCTAGGCCCTTCTATTTCCCAACAACCACTGATTAAAAATCAATGAAGATTCTCATTGGCTCTGCTTAGCAACCTGCCATCCTGGGCCAACTGCTATGGCAGTGGGTCACATGCTCACCCCTGGAGGGGGCTGGGCAGGGGCAGACACCATGACTGACGATTCTACCAGATCAGGTAGAACTGGGCAACTGTGGCTTCTCCCAGAAGCAACAGAAAGTACAGGGAGCTGAGCAAAACTACTGGGCAAATACTACCATTACCATATTTCATTTCAGATGGGTAGAGTATTGTAAGGTATATGCGGGCAAAGCCTTTGTGAGCAAAGGAAAGAGCTTGGGGCTGGGATGTGATTGTGGGAAAATGCAAAATAAGTTTTGAAAAGAGTACAAGAGGTGGTGACAGAGGAATTCCACACTGATGATTACAGTCTCTGAATTAAGAAAATTTTAATGATGTGTTTTCTTTTACTTAGACACTTATGACTGGGCAGTTTTGCATATACATGCAACCATACGTACAGCAATTATTTAAATGTAATGGGAATTTACTATTTGAAGTATATCCTGTGAATACTTTTGTGAAGCAAAAAATTAATCTGTCACCAAAACACTGACCTTTAATGTTTCTGTCTTGTATTTTCAAAAGATTATATATTGACTTTGCTTAGAATAATGTATACTTAAACTAAATCTCTTTATCAAAAAGTGAATTTTATTTCATTCAAAATATAACTCAGCCTAGACTGTGTACTGCCCATTTCTAGTAAATAATAAATGTATACAAATGCTTCCTTGAACTTACATCAGTAATTATAAAATCATCTAACAGTTTTAAAAGCCTATTTGGATGAGACATTTGTTTGTTCCTTGGCATAGAAAAGAACTAAATGTGAATTCAAATCATGATTCACAAGATCCCCATGGGCTATGGTGATATTGGTGATTGAAACTGTACCAATTGATGTTTTAATCCTTTCTGTCCTTCATAAAGAAAAGAAATCAAAACCTATGTTTTTGTTATTTAGAATTCATTGCATCAAGCTCAGATTGTAGATAGAATACAGAGTTAGATCCTTACTAAATGAATTTAAAATATAAATTAGATATGTGGGATTCTGACCTTGAGAAATAAATTGTAGAGGTGACAAATTGGTGAAAACTTCAAGCTAAAAAATCCAAACAGAGATGATGAAGTAATCTATTATTTGTAATTGCTGGTCATGGACTGTGGCATAGAAATAAAAGGTCAATTTCCAGCTCAAACTCTGTCTTGAACTTCATAATTTGGGGCATGGTAACTCTCTTCACTCTGCATGAATTTCCCTGTTTTCACACTGATTCATATTTTACAGAGAGGTTGGAACAATGTAGGAAATAATAAATATGAAGCACTTTATGTCCTTCAGAATGAAGACCTCCAAATAAATGAAATAATAGTAAGGTTGTTGTTGTTGATCAGTCGCTCAGTTGTCCGACTCTTTGTGACCCTCACAGACTGAGCACGCCAGGCCACCCTGTCCATTTTCAACTCCCGGAGCTTGCTCAGACTCATGTCCATTGCGTTGGTGATGCCATCCAACCATCTCATCCTCTGTCACCCTCTTCTCCTCTTGCCTTCAATCTTTCCTAGCATCAGGGTCTTTTCCAGTGAGTCAGCTCTTCACATCAGAAAGCCAAATGATTAGAACTTCGGTTTTAGCATCAAACCTTCCAATGAATAGTCAAGGTTGATTTCCTTTAGGATTGACTGGTTTGATCACCTTGCTGTCCAAGGGATTCTCAAGAGTCTTCTCCAGCACCACAATTTGAAAGCATCAATTCTTTAACATCAGCCTTTTTTATGGTCAAATAATAGGGTACACTATATGAAATAACTCCTTATAAAACAAGTAAATTAGGGATGGAATTTGATACTTTAGAAGGATTAATTTCAAAATATGATTTTACAAAATGTTAAACTAGCACATCTAGAATCAATAAATCTAGAAAAAAATTGACTCATAAGGAACTTCTGTAAAACATATTTTGCACTATGCAAAGTTATGCCTTTGTGATTTAATTAATGCTCAATACATTACTCAATNCATTTCTAGTAAATAATAAATGTATACAAATGCTTCCTTGAACTTACATCAGTAATTATAAAATCATCTAACAGTTTTAAAAGCCTATTTGGATGAGACATTTGTTCCTTGGCATAGAAAAGAACTAAATGTGAATTCAAATCATGATTCACAAGATCCCCATGGGCTATGGTGATATTGGTGATTGAAACTGTACCAATTGATGTTTTAATCCTTTCTGTCCTTCATAAAGAAAAGAAATCAAAACCTATGTTTTTGTTATTTAGAATTCATTGCATCAAGCTCAGATTGTAGATAGAATACAGAGTTAGATCCTTACTAAATGAATTTAAAATATAAATTAGATATGTGGGATTCTGACCTTGAGAAATAAATTGTAGAGGTGACAAATTGGTGAAAACTTCAAGCTAAAAAATCCAAACAGAGATGATGAAGTAATCTATTATTTGTAATTGCTGGTCATGGACTGTGGCATAGAAATAAAAGGTCAATTTCCAGCTCAAACTCTGTCTTGAACTTCATAATTTGGGGCATGGTAACTCTCTTCACTCTGCATGAATTTCCCTGTTTTCACACTGATTCATATTTTACAGAGAGGTTGGAACAATGTAGGAAATAATAAATATGAAGCACTTTATGTCCTTCAGAATGAAGACCTCCAAATAAATGAAATAATAGTAAGGTTGTTGTTGTTGATCAGTCGCTCAGTTGTCCGACTCTTTGTGACCCTCACAGACTGAGCACGCCAGGCCACCCTGTCCATTTTCAACTCCCGGAGCTTGCTCAGACTCATGTCCATTGCGTTGGTGATGCCATCCAACCATCTCATCCTCTGTCACCCTCTTCTCCTCTTGCCTTCAATCTTTCCTAGCATCAGGGTCTTTTCCAGTGAGTCAGCTCTTCACATCAGAAAGCCAAATGATTAGAACTTCGGTTTTAGCATCAAACCTTCCAATGAATAGTCAAGGTTGATTTCCTTTAGGATTGACTGGTTTGATCACCTTGCTGTCCAAGGGATTCTCAAGAGTCTTCTCCAGCACCACAATTTGAAAGCATCAATTCTTTAACATCAGCCTTTTTTATGGTCAAATAATAGGGTACACTATATGAAATAACTCCTTATAAAACAAGTAAATTAGGGATGGAATTTGATACTTTAGAAGGATTAATTTCAAAATATGATTTTACAAAATGTTAAACTAGCACATCTAGAATCAATAAATCTAGAAAAAAATTGACTCATAAGGAACTTCTGTAAAACATATTTTGCACTATGCAAAGTTATGCCTTTGTGATTTAATTAATGCTCAATACATTACTCAATTGATATGTGTACTCAAGAGATATGTGTCATTTAAAATCATGATTAGCAAAAAGTCATATGATTGTTATCTGCCTTTCAGATATTTTGTATAATACTATACATACTTACTAGTATAAAATAAAGTCTTGAAAACCCACAGATATTAGGCAGAAGAGCCATATGTGCCCTGTCCTGTAGGTTTCTTGAGGACCAGACTAATGATAGTAAGGTGAGGAATTTCCCAAGATGGTTGAAATTCATATATCCAGCCAGAATATATTCCATAGGAAGCAACTGACATAGTCACAAAATTTTAAGCAAGGTGCAATACGTAGTATTGCTTTCATGTTTAATAACAGAACATCCTGATCAACTTGGTCTTCCCCAGTAGCTCAGCCGGTAAAGAATCCACCTGCAACCTGGGTTGGGAAGATCCCCTGGAGAAGGGAAAGGCTACTACTGACTCCAATATTTCATGGACTCCATGAAAGTCCATGGAGAATTTCATGGACTGTATAGTCCATGGGGTCACAAAGAGTCATGCAGGACTGAGTGGCTTTCGCTTTCATCCTGATCAAACTAATATCCAAGTCCAGTTGTGGAACAAGGTTTCAAGAGTGGGATCAATGTCCAAAAAAGGATGGAATGAAAAATGAGCAGCCCGTCTCCTCCCTGCCTCCTAAATAGACTCAGCATACCTGAAGAAACTGTTGTTCAGTCGCTAATTCATGTCCTACTCTTTGCAACTCCATGGACTGCAGCATGCCAGGCTTTCCTGTCCTCCACTATCTCCTAGAGTTTGCCCAAATTCACATCCACAGGGTTGGTGATGCCATCTAGCCATCTCATCATCTGTTGCCCCCTCCTCCTCCTGCCCTCAATCTTTCCCAGCATGAGTCTTTTCCAATGAGTTGGCTCTTTGCATCAGGTGACCAAAGTATTGGAGCTTCAGCATCAGTCCTTCCAATGAATACTCAGGGTTTAATTTCTTTTAGGATTGGCTGGTTTGATCTTTTTGTTGGCCAAAGGACTCTCAAGAGTCTTCTCCAACACCACAGCTTAAAAGTATCAATTCTTTGGCACTCAGCTTTCTTTACAGTCCAGCATTCACATCTGTACAGGACTACTGTAAAAACCATAGCTTTGACAATATGGACCTCTGTTGGCAAAGTGATATTTCTGCTTTTGAATATGCTGTCTAGGTTTGTCATAGCTTTCCTTCCAAGGAGAACACATCTTTTAATTTCATGGCTCAAGTCACTGTCTGCAATGATTTTGGAGCCCAAGAAAATAAAATCTGTCACTATTTCCACTTTTAATATTTGCCATAAAGTGATAGAACCAGATACCATGATGTTCATTTTTTTAATGTTGAATTTTAAGCCAGGGTTTTCACTCTCCTCTTTCACCCTCATCCAGAGGCTCTTTAGTTCCTCTTCACTTTCTGCCATTAGAGTAGTATCATCTGCATATCTGAGGTTATTGATATTTCTACCAGCAACTTTGATTCCAGTTTGTGATTCATCTACCCTGGCATTTTGCACGATGTACTCTGCATGTAAGTTAAATAAGCAGGGTGACAATATACAGTTTTGTCATACTCCTTTCCAAATTTTGAAACAGTCAGTTGTTCCATGTCCAGTTCTAACTGTTGCTTCTTAACTCACAGAAGAAACGTATGTTGAAAGCATAAAAATGAAGCGGCAATTGTTGGCCTTCATTTCCAAGAATTCTTCCAGTTCCTGTTCCTAATTTCCCTTCATTTCTTGACTCTTTTTCTTCTGATCCTTAGGTGAACTTGCTGTCTCTCTCTCACCCCTAATTTTGTCAACCTTGTTTTGGACAAGTAATTCTGTTTTTCATCTTTTAAGCTTCTCCATGACTTGACTATTGATGACTTAGGTATCCACCTATTTCTCATGTACAAAAAACCCTTGAATAAAAGACATCTGCTCCTTTTCCCTGTGGCAGCCCAGTGGAGCCTGAACCAAGATGCTGTTTGATTATGAAATGAGATCTGGTTTAAAAGCAACAAAAATATTTTGAGTAGGACCCAGCAAAATCTGGCACATAGCTCATCATGCTCTTTCTGGATAGGTTAGGATCATTGGCCATCCCTTACTAATCACCCAATGCCTGTGACAGAGATTGGCCTCCATTGCAATTCTTGGTACCTAAAAGGACTTCAGGAATTATTTAGTAAAAGAATGAATAAATTATTATAAGCACCAGCTATAAGATCTAGAACGGATTACACTGGTTTTTGAGGATGTGTGTATGTGTGTGTGTGCGCTTAGTCACTCAGGTGTGGCCCACTCTTTGCAACCCCAAAGACTGTAGCCTGCCGGGCTCCTCTGTCCATAGAAATTTCCAGGTGAGAATACTGGAGTGTGTTATCATTTCTTTCTCCAGGGGATCTTCTGAACCCAGGGATCAAACCTGCATCTCCTGCATTGGCAGGCAGATTCTTTACCACTAGCGCCACCTGGGAAGCACTTTTGAAGGTGTGCATGAATTTATAAAATATGATGAATCTTTAATTAGTAGAACATATTTGGTGAAGATTTCCATTCACATTTCTTTTAAGGAAAGAAAGCAGGAAACAACTCAGCACATCTACTTGTCATCACTTTCAGAACATCTGTGGTTTTAAAACAACTTTGAAAATAGTCACTTGCCTAGAGTAAGGTCTGACTTCTGCTGTATATGCAGTAAAATGTTCTAAATTCATATGTACTCGTACATAAACTCATAGAGGGCAATTAATAAAACACCAACTATGGAGCCCAAATCTTCTTCACACTCTGGTTCCTACCGGGGGTTATGTAGATGTATACTCAACTCATTAAAATTAAGTCAGAGTAAAGAGAAAGAGGAAGGTAACAACAGATGCACCATCCCAGTCTCTTGCATGAAAAACTGCACATTTCCTCTAGGAATCCCAAATAAGAGTGTTTTCAGAAGCAGCTGATGAAAGCAGTATGGGCTGGCATATAAATGCTTACTGTTGAGCAGGAGGAAACGTCTTAAATAGCGTGCATCTCTCCCTCCATCAGCCGGTGCTCAGTGTTTGCGTTTCTTCAGGTTGATCGGCTGGATGTGGATAGCTTGTTTAGTAACATCGAATCGGTGCATCAGATATCAGCCAAGCTGCTGTCATTGTTGGAAGAGGCCACGACAGACGTAGAGCCAGACATCCAAGTAATCGGTATGTTTACTCTCTTCTCCAGTTCTCCAATACAACAAGAAATAATACTTTAATAGCCTCCGGTTGCTTCGGTTTTATGTTTCTGACTCACCAAGCTTCCCAGGAGATATATAAATGCTAAACGCATCTTAGGGCTCATTGTAATTACACACACTCTGTATTTATTTTCACATGGGTTTATATCTATTTGCTGAAGTCCCTCAGTAGCACTAAGCACACCATTTGCTTTTTTAATTTCCAATCTTTCAACCTCTTTGCCTTCCAGATGTTGTCTTATTTAGCTTTATGGCTAACTGTTACTTGATTCTTAAAGAATTAAACATTTAAATACTTTAATAGCTTTACTGATTTTAGTCACAATGTCTCATTCATCTTATGACTAGGAATCCACTGATTTGGGGATTGTAAGATTTGCAAGGAAAGTTTATATGATCATTAAAACTTAACAACTACTTTTCCATGCTTTTCCTTTTTCTCTATATTGTTTGCTTTTCAAATATGTTTCTACTCTCACACAGTCATAGATAATTTTCTTATTCTGATAAGATTTTGGAAAAAAATACAGAGAAATCACTGGGAAGGCGTTGGGTCAAATTTTTGTTCCCTCTATATTCTCCATTCATTGAGCATTTATGTATCAAATCACCTAATGAATATCTATTAAGCAGTAGCATATGCCAGGATTCTTCGGAGCGTCAAGGAAATACTGTGTTGTGAACTACTTGAAGGCGATTGACACAACCAAGATACCAAAGGCACAGTGCCACGTAGGCCAAAAATTTTTTTAATGTGCTGTAATCATTTTTTCTGTTTCACACAAAATATTTAATATATGCTCATTACAAAATATTAAAACAATTTGAGAGTATACAGTGTAATTCAACCCACCAATGCAACGAGCATCCCCTTAAATAGCCATTATTATCAGTTTGATATGCATCCTTCCTTTGAGACACACACACTCACACCTTATATTTTTATTCCCCTCATTATGTCTTTGTTAATGGTGCTTCCCAGGTAGCTCAGCGGTAAAAGAATCTGCCTGCAATGCCTGAGCTGCAGGAGATGCAAGTTTGATCCCTGGGTCCAGAAAATCCCCCAGAGGAGGAAATGGCAACCCACTCCAATACTCTTGCCTGAAGAATCCCATGGACAGAGGATTCTGGTGGGCTACAGTCAATAGAATCTCAAAGAGTTGGGCACAACTGAAGAGACTTAGCATGCACACACAGTGGAAAAATGGCATGAAATTGATTTTGTTTCATATTTAAGGAAGATCCAAAATTTAATAAGCAAGACTGATCTTACACAAAGGTGAAACAACCTGGGCCATTTGTAGTGTTTTACATGTCAAAAGGCCAGCCCACTTAAAAATATTCTCCCACAGACAGTTTTTAATTGTCATTTCTTGTGATTAAATGTCCCCATTATATACTGCAGAACTTCAGGCCACAAAGAGAATACATTTATATGGGGAATCAGAGAAGTCTTGAAAATGTTGCTTGGGCTTCAAGTATTAAGTCAGATTTCAGCAAGTGAGGTCCATGTTGAGAAGACTAAGTGGAAATAATAGCGTGAACAAAACCATGGGCAGCAAATGCCAAGTGTGTTTAGGAAATGGTGAGTGGCCAAGCTGAGCTGGAGTGAAGGATTCACACAAGGGAGGAGTGAGAAATGAATCTGTTAAGTGTAGAACAGGGACCAGCTGTACCTGGAATCAAAGTTTGGGATTTACTCTGCAGGTAATGAGGAGCCATTAAAAGGTTTTTCAGCAAGGATGTGATGAGACACAAAAGTTTCTGGAGAAAAGAAACTATGGCAGGTATGAAAAGAATGGATAGAAAGAGAAAATAAGTCCTGGACCAAATAAACAAGTCATAGATAAGTTAGCCATGGGGTAAGAAGCAGCTAGGCTAACGTGGATACATTGAGAATAGAAAATAGGTGTCAGACTCAAGAGAACTGTGGAAAAAGCACAAACAAAATGTAGGGGTTGGTTGTATTTGCTGGAATCAAAAACAGTTCCAGGTGTAAAGAGTCTTGTATTCTGATTTGTCTAGAACATCTTGGTTTTAACCTGCTCAAGCATCCAGTCCAGTTTAGCATTTGTCCCGGACTTCCTCATTTTCTAAGGATGATCGTTATTTATAGCTGCACCACAGAGATTTGGTGAGACCTCTTCATCACGCTTTAATTTCTCACATGGCTTCTCTTAGCAGAGTCAGGGGCATGTGAAAGAGCTCTCCTGTGGTAAACTCTGAGAGAGAGCCCGTCTCTCTTTTCCCAACCTTTTCTAGTCTCAAGGATACTTATATCTTCCTTTGAAGTACAGCACACAGGGAACTGACTGATTAAATGAAGACTTTTGGAAATGAACAGCTAGCAAGAGCTAAAATCTTCCTCTTCTGGTGGGGGCGGGAGATGTACCTGATGCTTTAAGTCCTTCCACTGGGAAGAGTAGCAAGTGGGGTCATGACCCCCACTGGGTGGCTTATGCCCTATGCCATGACTAGTGGGAGGCATGAAGCCCCTAGAATGACAGTCAGTGGGTTTAGAGGGACACGCAGAGAATTAAAGATTAGATGTAAATGAAATACGTGTAGGAAGTGGAGGCCATTTGTGTCAAAGGTGAATTTTCTGACCATATTGTAAATGCTACTGTTAACTTTAATTCAGAAAATGCAATGTGTTAATGTAGATTATCATATGAATACATATTTTGGTGGAGCATCACAGTAAAATAATGCTTTTTACTAAAGTAAGAAATCTGTGGAACAGAAGTATTGTAGTGTGTCTGTAATATACCTGTGATATTCTATTAATTGAAATGGTAACTGTAGTTAAAGTTCATTTGCAGTTTTATGTATATAAAATTGAAGTGAACTATATATAATATTCAGAGAATATGCACACTTTTTTTGGTGTTGGTCACTAACTAGCTTTAGAAATTGCATTTTGTTCAAAATCAGTTAGAAGTCTTTAGTTAAGATATACAACAAACAGATGGAAAAAGTAACTTCAGTTTGTTAGTCTTCATGATTGCAATTACTGAAAACAAAATTTATCCCTATGGAACAAGGAATTAACTGAAAGATAATTAAACAATGAGAGATCATATTGTATAACAGATTTAATTGTGAAACTTTGAAATTGTATTTTGGAAGACTTGAATTATGAAAAGAAGCTTTGGCAAAACTTCTATTTAGTAGGATAAAGTTATGTACCCTGTACCAGATTTCACAACATCTAGAAAAATATTTAAAAATCATGGAGAGAAACAACTTCTTTAATGAGTTTCACTTTGCAAAAAGAGATAAGCGAAAATGGAAGCAAGAAGACAAGAACTTTGAAAATATTTAAGCTCAAATATTTGTATATTTTAATATAGAGAGATATATAATCTGAATTTTAATATCTTACATGTAGTAGAATTTTCTCTGAGCTTATGAGGTGCCTCTGTGTTAGGAGGAAAGTATTTTCACCAATTAAAAATATTATGGTTTATATATTTGAGCAGCCAAATAAATAATGCTAGCATTAGATTTTAATCATGGAATAAAACAGAGTCCACACTGATATGAATAAATGAGGAGAAAGGAAAGCTCTTCCTTACTTAAATTTCAGCAAGTAAATAAAAAGGAAAGGGGAAATTTTTAAATCTCCATTAGGTAAAAACTATAGTCATAGTCATAATTATTATAGAAGACTCCACTGAGTGATGCCAGATTTATTGAGTGAAAGTTTGAGGAGAAATATATTTTCATAGTTTCAAAGTGTCTCCAACATAAGTATTAACTTCAAAGGGAAAGACAGTAACTTTTCCATGAGAAACCAGGCAAAGAGTATCTTAACCAAGCAAGTGATCAAGGTCAACGGTACCAGGAAATAACGCACATTCATATCGTGAACCTTGTGACACAGGGCACGACATCATATCTGTGGTACTTTTGTCCAAAAAGATGTGCAGTCAGGTCCAAGCATGAGAAAACCTTAGACCACAGCAAATTCAAATGAAAGATGCTGAAAATAGCTGGTTAATATGGTTGTAAAATGCCAAAGTCATTAAAGACACTGTAAGCTGAGGAGGAACTCTTGAAGACTGCAGATGACGAAGGAGGAGTAACAAATAAATGCAAGTGGGAGCCTATACGGACTAGAATGGGAAAATACCATTAGTGTCAAAATTCCAAGTAAAGTTTTTAGTTAATAGTATTAGAGCAAATGTCATTTCCTATCACTGAAAACTGTACTATGTTGATGGAATATTGGGGAAAATGAGTGAGGGATATTTGAAAACTACTGGTACTATTTTCGCAACTTTCCTATAAAAAATAAAATTAATTCAAAATGCTTAAAACATAATGGTTTGCAGAGAAAACCCAATTGAATTTGTTCACAATTTCAAGTTTACTAATGATAAATTGCAATACTGAGGAAGATTATATAAAATTTATGAAAATAAAAAGTAAACCAGTAAGACCATAGTTGAAAAGAAAGCATTGGAGGCATAATTTTAATTTCCCTACGCTTTATATCTGGCCTGGCTTCATGACTTTCTTTGACCAATAAAATGCAGCAAAGTGATATTCTACAATGGCCTTGTAACAGTCACTGTCTGCTCAGGGAGAGAGAAGTTTCAAGCAACCCAGTCAGGCCAGTCAACACAGTCAAGGCCTTGAACATGTGAGGTAGGCCCTGCTTGGCCGGCTAACTTCATGCTACAGACTGCAAACCTATCAATAAATCCCATTAACACCACAAGGAAACAGGCCATTCCAGCTGAGCTCTACTCATGTCATCAACCTGGAGAATCATGAGCAGATAAATGGTGTTGTTTTAAGCCTTTAAAATTTTCTTGGGGTAGGGAAGGGGGGTGATTTCCTGCATCAACAACTAACTCATAGAGAGAAGATACAGCTAAGATACAGAGAAGAGATTAACTAATTCAGCTCAGATAATAAAGAAAACCTTGATTTGGAAGGTGGCTTTTAAGCGAGGACTTGAATTTACAAAGATGGAGATTTGAGCAAAAGACTTCGCAAATGACATAGCACAGAGGCAGAAGGCAGAAGAGTATGGGAAATTCCTATAAAGGACAGCAGTTCAATGTGACTGGAGCATAGTGACAAGGAGTACAGTAGCCACACCAGTGGAGTTCACTGCCAATTTCCATCACTAAATCTCTCATCCTGCATTCCAAAAGGTAAACCGATTTGGGGTGACATTTTCCAAAATCATGCTTCCTAAAGCACAGCCGTTCCATTTCTTTGGCCTTAGATCGCACGAAAGGGTTTGTGATTCACAGTTTTAGTGCCAAAGGAGAAACTTTCCTGATACATAGATAAGCCAGGAGAGCTTTACTCAATAAAAAAACCTTGGGATTTGGATGAGGTTCAAGTTTAAGCACAGGGAAGCACATGTTTGTAGATCCGAGAACTCTGGGAAGTTGTCTGGACTCTCGTGACAATATAGAAACTGGATTTCAAAATCTTGACTTAGGCAACCTGTCTAGATAGGAAGTGGGTTTGAAATTTTAGGAATGGGAGTGTGAGAAGTGACCCTTGTTTCCACTTAAAGATCATTTTGTAACAAATGAATAGTGAACAAGGACCAAATAAATAAAGCGATAGTGCAGAGTTGAAGAACACACAGGCTGCAATCTCAGGTTGATTTAGTTTATATCCAGGCTCAGCGGTTGCTAGGTGTGGGCTTGTAGGCGAGTCACAAAGCCCCATTGAACTAAATTTGAGGCAATAATACCTACCCCACAGAGCGTTTATGAAGATTAAATAAAATAATGTATATAATGATAACCAGTGCCCATCCAATTTTAGTATATCAGTAGCCAATGCATGATGTTACTAACTTGTTATGACCCTGAGAATATTAAACATACCCACCTATTCACGAAGCTTAATTTCTTATATAAAAAATGTGAACTTTTTAGAGATCCTGATCATGTTTTTCACACAAAGATTCCTGGGCATGTGTGGTTTCCAGGTTTTCCCAATACTTGTGCATCTTGATAATTTACCTATCTATTGATACTTTGGCAACATGTTTCCTCCTATGGAGGATGATTTGAGATACCAAGTATCATTTCCACATTTGATAAAGTGAACAGCAATTGCAGAGGTGGTCCTCAAGGAACTGTGCCATCTGGGATTCACACTGCCATGCAGTCTGGTCCCATAATGACTCTAGATGGCCCTGAGAGTCATCAACTAATACAATGCACAGGAAGAGACCCTGTGCCGAAGTCTTAAGGCTGGCGTAGCCTTGAGAAAGCTGGACGTTTCTACATTTTGTTGATTTGCGGAGCCTGCCATTTAAGAAATCCAGCNTCTGTTTGTTTCCAAGGCAAACCATGCAATATCATGGTTATCCAAGTCTATGCCCCAACCAGCAATGCTGAAGAAGCTGAAGTTGAATGGTTCTACGAAGACCTACAAGACCTTTTAGAACTAATGCCCAAAAAAGATGTCCTTTTCATTATAGGAGACTTGAATGTAAAAGTAGAAAGTCAAGAAACACTTGGAGTAACAGGCAAATTTGGCTTTGGAGTATGAAATGAAGCAGGACAAAGGCTAATAGAATTTTGCCAAGGGAATGCATTGGTCATAACAAATAATCTTTTCCAACAACACAAAAGAAAAATTCACACATGGACATCACTAGATGGTCAACAGCGAANAAACACTTGGAGTAACAGGCAAATTTGGCTTTGGAGTATGAAATGAAGCAGGACAAAGGCTAATAGAATTTTGCCAAGGGAATGCATTGGTCATAACAAATAATCTTTTCCAACAACACAAAAGAAAAATTCACACATGGACATCACTAGATGGTCAACAGCGAAATGAGATTGATTATATTCTTTGCAGCCAAAGATGTTCAAGTTCTATACAGTCAGCAAAAACAAGACCAAGAGCTGACTGTGGCTCAGATCATGAACTCCTTATTGCTAAATTCAGACTTAAATTGAAAAAAGTGGGAAAACAACTAAACCATTCAGGTATGACTTAACAAATTCCTTATGATTATACAGTGGAAGTGAGAAATAGATTTAAGTGACTAGATCTGATGGACAGAGTACCTGATGAACTATGGATGGAGGTTCCTGACATTGTGGAGGAGACAGGGATCAAACCATCCCAATGGAAAGAAATGCAAAAAAGCAAAATGGCTGTCTGACGAGGCCTTACAAATAGCTGTGAAAAGAAGGGAAGTGAAAAACAAAGGAGAAGAAGAAAGCTATAAGCATCTGAATGCAGAGTTCCAAAGAATAGCAAGGAGAGATAAGAAAGCCTTCCTCAGTNGGGATCGCTGGGTCACGTGGTGGTTTTATTTCTAGTTTTGTAAGGAATCTCCATACTGCCTTCCATAGGGGCTGTATCAATTTACATTCCCACCAACAGTGCAAGAGCATTCCCTTTCCTCCACACCCTCTCCAGCACTTATTATGTGTAGACTTTTTGATGATGATCATTCTGACTGGTGTGAGGTGATATCTCATTGTAGTTTTGAGTTGCATTTCTCTAACAATGATCGAAGTTGAGCATCTTTTCATATGTTTGTTAGCCATCTGTATTCTTCTTTGGAGGAATGTCTATTTAGGTCTTTTCCCCACTTTTTGACTGGGTTCTTTTGTTTTTCTGGCATTGAGTTGTATGAGCTGCTTGTATATTTTGGAAATTGATCCTTTGTCAGTTTTTAATTTGCTATTATTTTCTCCCATTCTGAGGGTTGTCTTTTCACCTTGCTTAGTTTCCTTTGTCGTGTAAAAGCTTTTAAATTTAACCAGGCCCCACTTGTTTACTTTTGTTTTTATTTCTGTTACCCTGGAAGGTGGGTCAGAGAGGATCTTGCTTTGATTTATGTTACTGAGTGTTCTGCCTATGTTTTCCTCTATGCTTTATAGTTTCTGGTATTACATTTAGGTTTTTAATCTATTTTGAATTTATCTTTGTGTATGGTGTTAGGAAGTGTTCTAGTTTCATTCTTTTACATGTAGCTATCCAGGTTTCTCAACATCATTTATTGAAGAGGCTGTCTTTACCCCATTGTATATCCTTGCCTCCTATGTCAAAAGCAAGGTACCTTTATAGGTACCCAATGTACCTTATAGGTGCATGGGTTTATTTCTGGGCTTTCTATCTTGTTCCATTGGTCTATGTTTCTGATTTTGTGTCAGTACCATACTGTGTTGATTCCTCCATCTCCATTCTTCTTTCTCAAGACTGCTTTGGCTATTTGGGGTCTTTTGTGTTTCCATATGAAATGTGAAACTCTTTGTTCTAGTTCTGTGAAAAATGCCATTGGTAATTTGATAGAGATCACATTGAATCTGTAGATTGCATNAGCTTCACCCCTGCTCAGTGGGATATGTGAGGCCAGCAGGTGGACGAGACCCAGACACAGCAGCGAAAGGTCAGGGCGTTTTATTCCAAATACTGTCAGTAACAAGAAAGCTGTCAGCTTCAGAAAACAGGACAGAAAGAAAGGTGGAGGGGGGTGGTTCAAGGTCAAGTACACACAAATCCACAGAGGAAAGGAAAAATCAGCAGGAGGCAGTCACCAGGATTCAATGCAAAAGTTGGACCTCTGGTCTCCTGAGCGAGGTCAGGGTGGGCCCCGGGTCTACAAGGACTTATTTCTCATTATAAAAAGAAAACCGGGAGGGCTTAGTAACAAGTTCTATAGTTCTGTTCTCTGAGGAGAAAGTGAAGTTCTACAATGTGGAGCTGGCTCCTGGGGGTCAGTGGCTGAGTTGTGCTATTAGACTTGAAAGGAGTGGTGGAAAGTCAGATATTGTACAGAATACACACAGAAGTCCTAAACTTCTGTGAGTGTAAGAGTGCTGTGAGTCCCTGAACACTTTCCCAACTTAAGGAAACCAGAAGGAGAAGCTGTTAACAGAGATACCATACTTGGGTACAAGAGCATGGCACGAATGTAGCCTTAGGAGGGAGCCAGATTGGTGCCCTGATGCTGGCTCCATCACTGCTGCCTCCGTGTTGGGGCAAGTCGCTTGATCAGTGAGGACCGCCCTTGCCCGCCTGGAATAGAAACTTCACCAAAAGGACTTAAGCTTTTCCCCTCACATAACAAGTCCACAACTCAATAGCCTAGAAGAGAGACAGCCACTTGCTGGCTACTTCCAGCTTTTTCCTTCCCAGTACTTAACTTGTGGTATTTGGCTTCATGGCCTCAAGATGGTTACTCCACTGCCAAGCATGCTTCCTGCAAGTAATAAGAGCAAAACTATCTCCTGCTCTGGCTTTTTTCATTTGGGGAAAATAGAAAGCTTTCCCAGTGACTTCTCCTATACCTCATGATCTCATTTTGCACACACATTATTCCATCTCTCTCTCTCCCTCCCTCCCTGCCTCTCTCTCTCTTTCTCACACACTCACACACAGACTTAACCACCTGAACTACCAGAGACTGGGGAAAAGGTTAGTATTTTTAACTGGGTGCATGTGTGGTCCAATAATAAAAGTTTGGAAGATGAGAGAATAGATAAGCAACTGGCAACAGAAAGCAGATTCACTGGTTCATTTTTTCCAATGGGGATGGCCAGACCTTGGTGGCAGAGGGGAGAGACAGAGTGTGCACCTGTCTAGGACCCAAGCCCCAGGTGGGGATGGATTCCTGTCTGTTTTGTTATGGTTTTATTACCAGCGCCTAGAATAGTGTCCTCAATAAGTACTTGGTGAATGAATGAAATGAATGGCGGAGACAGTGCTCAGTATCCAGGATGCCAGTTGGTACACTGAGGGAATACAGTCATTGTCTTTGCTCTTGTTACCAAGTCCTCCTGCGGTTTTCTCCGTGTCATTTTCCAAGGCTGGTAGGTGGTGAAGAGCAGCTAGCAGAGGCAAGCATTCTCAAGAGAGGTATTTACCACGGTGGTCTGAGAATGGGGTCCTTAGCATTATTAATCCTGAGGAGGGAAAGTTATTGTACCTTTTCCCGACCTAGGCAACAGAAACATTTTAACTTTCAACTCTCAGAGAACCAATTTCTCCTTAATGTGTGAGTTGTTATAAAAATCCCCATATGGAGTTAAAGTATCCAGGAAGTCAAAAAAGTTCAGGAAGAGACCTTGAGTTATTATCAAACAGTTTTATCCTTGAGTGTTAGTGCTAGACTAATATTTGAAAAGAAAGTGTAGTCGTTCAGTCTTATCCAACTCTGTGTGACTCCATGGACAGTAGCCCACCAGGCTCCTCTGTCCCTGGAATTCTCCAGGAAAGAATCGTAATGTGGGTTGCCATTCCTTTCATAGGGTCTTCCCAACCCAGAGATCAAAACCAGGTCTCCTGCATTCCAGGCAGATTCTTTACCATCTGAGTCACCAGGGAAGCCCAATTCCACCCCAACCATCTCACTGTTCAGATGAAAAAGCTAAGAGCCTGGGTTTCTCCAAACAGCATCACTAATTCCAGACACAGTTATAAGGGAGCCCTAGCTCTTCCCAATATAGGTCTTATTACATATTGCATATTGTCCATCACTACTGCCTACTATTGCTCCCCAATTTATCCTGCCCATCTGTTACACTGTCATTGATGGAATAGCCTTTCCTTTGAGAGACACCAGCACAATTATGACATTGTCCTCCCTGGCACTGGATGCACCTGTGGTCATGCGACAGGACCCCACAGTCTGCTCCGGCTCCCTTCCTTATCAACCCCTTACTGGCCTCACCCTGTTCCCTCCTAAAACCACTTCTCAAAATTGCTGCTACCACGTCACCAGAGACCTCAGAACTGTCAGATCCAATGAACACATTTTTCTGAATTTATCATACAGTAGCGCTCTTGCCTGGAAAATCCTATGGACGGAGGAGCCTGGTGGGCTGCAGTCCATGGGGTCGCGAAGAGTCGGACACGACTGAGCGACTTCACTTTCACTTTTCACTTTCCTGCATTGGAGAAGGAAATGGCAACCCACTCCAGTGTTTTTGCCTGGAGAATCCCAGGGTCGGGGAAACCTGCTGGGCTGCTGTCTATGGGGTCGCACAGAGTCGGACATGACTGAAGCGACTCAGTAGCAGCAGCAGCACTTCTGAAAAATTTTAACCGAATAATTCCTAACATCAGAAGAGAAATTTCATGAACCCCAGGGAATGTGGAGTTCCAACCTGAAGCCACAGCCACAGGCATGAAATAATTTGAAATCTCATTTTATCTTAAGAATTCAAATAAATTTTCCATGCTATCATTTCGCATGAAAATAATGTTTTTTTTCCTTCAAATATCTTTATAAAATTGATACTCAGGGGACATGCTTGTTTGAATCCCATGGCTGCACATTCTACCTGGCACTTGGGTTTGGATTTCATAACCCTAACCAGTCCCTGGAGTATCTCTCAGTAGTCAGTGTTATCCCCAGGCGAGGCAGGACCTGAACGAGACCAAAGGCAAAGGATAGTGGCTTCTGTAAGCTGCGTTTACTCTCCAACCTCTTCCTTCTCGCCTCCCTCCTCATTTTGCCTTCCCCTGGAGAACAGAGGAGGCTCAGAATAAAAGGAATAAAATACATACACCTGGCACTTGGGCTGGCTGAGCTGCAGCCTCGTTTAGCCCCAGTGGCTGGTCTCCCATCCAGGGAGGACAGCAGACCACGAGAAACCCTCCCCGTCAGTCTGGTGCACGCTGCCAGGAAAGCTTTTTCATCTGGTGAAGGCATATTTACTCACCCAGGAAGTGACATTCAGAGGCTCGTATTATCTTACTCAGATCTCAGAACTTCTTTTCTGGAAGGGGGTCATCCTGGGTCCTCGGAGCAGTCCCACTCCCGTCTCTGTATTCTGAATGCTCTGTCCTGACAATCAGGTTTTACTCAGAACTGGGGAGCTGCCTTTTGGGATAGATCTTAGATCACAGTTTATGCTTGAGAATTTTTCCTTCCCGTTTCATTGAGATATAACTGATATATTGCACTGTATAGGTTTAAAGTGTATTGCATAATGATCTCATTTACATACATCAAGAAGTGATTATCACAGTGAGTTTACAGACCACCCATCCTCTTATCTAAACATAAAATTAAAGAACAAAACCTTACCAGCTCAAATAAGATGTGTGCGTGCTAAGTTGCTCAGTCGTGCCTGACTCTTTGCAACGCCACGGACTGTAGCCAGCCAGGCTCCTCTGTCCATGGATTCTCCAGGCACGAATACTGGAGTGGGTTGCCATGCCCTCCTCCAGGGGATCTTCCCAACCCAGTGTTTGAACCCAGGTCTTCCGCATTGCACGAAGATTCTTTGCCAACTGAGCCACAAGGGAAGCCCAAGAATACTGGAGTGGGTAGCCTATCCCTTCTCCAGGGGATCTGCCCGAACCAGGAATCAAACCGGGGTCTCCTGCATTGCAGGAGGATTACCCGCCAAGCTAGCAGGAAAGCCCTAATCTCTTTTCTAGATCTTCNGTCGGGGAAACCTGCTGGGCTGCTGTCTATGGGGTCGCACAGAGTCGGACATGACTGAAGCGACTCAGTAGCAGCAGCAGCACTTCTGAAAAATTTTAACCGAATAATTCCTAACATCAGAAGAGAAATTTCATGAACCCCAGGGAATGTGGAGTTCCAACCTGAAGCCACAGCCACAGGCATGAAATAATTTGAAATCTCATTTTATCTTAAGAATTCAAATAAATTTTCCATGCTATCATTTCGCATGAAAATAATGTTTTTTTTCCTTCAAATATCTTTATAAAATTGATACTCAGGGGACATGCTTGTTTGAATCCCATGGCTGCACATTCTACCTGGCACTTGGGTTTGGATTTCATAACCCTAACCAGTCCCTGGAGTATCTCTCAGTAGTCAGTGTTATCCCCAGGCGAGGCAGGACCTGAACGAGACCAAAGGCAAAGGATAGTGGCTTCTGTAAGCTGCGTTTACTCTCCAACCTCTTCCTTCTCGCCTCCCTCCTCATTTTGCCTTCCCCTGGAGAACAGAGGAGGCTCAGAATAAAAGGAATAAAATACATACACCTGGCACTTGGGCTGGCTGAGCTGCAGCCTCGTTTAGCCCCAGTGGCTGGTCTCCCATCCAGGGAGGACAGCAGACCACGAGAAACCCTCCCCGTCAGTCTGGTGCACGCTGCCAGGAAAGCTTTTTCATCTGGTGAAGGCATATTTACTCACCCAGGAAGTGACATTCAGAGGCTCGTATTATCTTACTCAGATCTCAGAACTTCTTTTCTGGAAGGGGGTCATCCTGGGTCCTCGGAGCAGTCCCACTCCCGTCTCTGTATTCTGAATGCTCTGTCCTGACAATCAGGTTTTACTCAGAACTGGGGAGCTGCCTTTTGGGATAGATCTTAGATCACAGTTTATGCTTGAGAATTTTTCCTTCCCGTTTCATTGAGATATAACTGATATATTGCACTGTATAGGTTTAAAGTGTATTGCATAATGATCTCATTTACATACATCAAGAAGTGATTATCACAGTGAGTTTACAGACCACCCATCCTCTTATCTAAACATAAAATTAAAGAACAAAACCTTACCAGCTCAAATAAGATGTGTGCGTGCTAAGTTGCTCAGTCGTGCCTGACTCTTTGCAACGCCACGGACTGTAGCCAGCCAGGCTCCTCTGTCCATGGATTCTCCAGGCACGAATACTGGAGTGGGTTGCCATGCCCTCCTCCAGGGGATCTTCCCAACCCAGTGTTTGAACCCAGGTCTTCCGCATTGCACGAAGATTCTTTGCCAACTGAGCCACAAGGGAAGCCCAAGAATACTGGAGTGGGTAGCCTATCCCTTCTCCAGGGGATCTGCCTGAACCAGGAATCAAACCGGGGTCTCCTGCATTGCAGGAGGATTACCCGCCAAGCTAGCAGGAAAGCCCTAATCTCTTTTCTAGATCTTCTATTTCCTGAATCCCAGACTCATATTGCAATTCCACAAAGGGCTCTTCACTTAAATATACTATGGGTGACTCAAATTCAATACTTCTAAAATTAAACTTTCTGTCTTCCCATAAAAACACCCTCTTTATCTTACCATCATTGTCTATCCACATGTTTACCGAAACCGGCTTCCTGAGATATGCCTGGAGTTATCCTCTTCATCTCTTACAAGGTCAATGTACTTTTTTTGTTCTCTCTTCTTCATCCTCCCTGATTTTGCTCTCATGGTTATAACTAACATCTAATGAACATTTGCACATGCCAATATAGACACATTACATATTTTAACTCATTTAATCATTAAACAACCCTACCATTATGATTATTTCCTACTACAGATGAGGAAATTAAGAAAGAGATAAATCAGGTAATTTTCCCAAATGTCACATGAGTAAATGGTAAAACCAGAATCTGATACCAGGCAGTTGATTTGAGAGCATTCTCTCAGCCGCTGTAACATTCTACTTTAGCCCTCATTATTTATTTCTTGTATAGTTATAGAAGGCTTTCAATTGGTTTCTCTTTTCCTATCTCCCTAACTCCTCCCTCAAATCCCATTGTTCAGGTAACTAGCTCCCACAGTAAACTTTCTAAAATACAGTCTCATCGCGTTAATCTGCTGCCTAAACTCCATCAGTGCTTCACCATCACCTTCAGGTTAAAGTTCCAACTTCTAAATGATGCACAAAGTCTTCCGTGGTCTGGCCCCTGCCTACCTGTACAGCTTCTGCTGAAACTTCCCCCCAGGTGTGGCACCAGCCAGCCAACTGAGATCACTTGCAGTTTCTGAGCAGAACTTGCTTCCTCCAGGCATCTCTGTGCTTTTGTACTTACTCATAGCTCCTACTTCAAGGGTAGACTCTTACAGAAAGAGTTCAAAGTTTCTCAAGAGCAGAATGGCTCACCCTCTGTGTTTATAGTTACTCTCATACTTTTCCCATAGCATGCTAAATGGAGTTTACTCTTCTCTATTCTTTACTGACCTTTATGAGTCCCTCGAGGGAAGTGTTGATTCTTTTTCTCTGCAGACCTACCAAAGTACTTAGGGCACGCTAGTCACTCATTGGCTTTCCCAGGTGGCACAGTGGTAAAGAATCCGCCTGCCAAAGAGCAGGAGATGCAAGAGACCCCGGTTCCATCCCTGAGTCGGGAAGATCCCCCGGAGGAGGAAATGACAACCCACTCCAGTATTCTTGCCTGGAAAATTCCATGGACAGAGAAGCTTGGTGGGCTCCAGTCCATGGGGTCGCAAAGAGTTAGACATGACTGAGCATGCACCATCACCATCACTCATTAAATGGCTATCAAATTAGGATGAATTAAATAAAGACTATAACTGCTTCATTTCCTTTTATGCCGTTTTCCTAAACAAGGCCTCTGATAGGCTTCTTGGGCATCATTGGTTTCACTCCAGATCACCTACCTGCAAGGGAAGTTCATCTAGAAAGTGGGGTCAGAATAATATAGAAGCCTATCACTTGGTTTGGTACATCTTAGGGATGGACATGAGAGTCTGAAGGCAAAGAAGATGTGGGCCAAGAAGAAAAACATGAAGATGTTTACATTGGTGAAGGGAGCAATGTGCCCCACAGGACAGTGATGCCAGGACATAAAATGTGTTCAATAATCCTGAGAGTTGTTCTTAAAGGAGATAAGTAAGTGCATTTTTTAAAGTGCATTTTCTTCCTCCTTTTGCATGGCAGTTATTCTGAGGGGAAGCCAGTGTAGAAAGTCTTGGGATGCAGAATTTTTTAAAAAGGAGCACACAATAGTTGTATTTATTTCATAGGATTCTGGTGCTTTTGTGACATATCCAGGAGGGAAATTACCTTCACCGATCTTGGCTCAGTCCCTTCTCCACTCTTAATCATTCCTTCAAACTCACATACAGTAGACAGAGCAGTTGTCCTTCACCACTGAAGAAACGCAGCCCAGAGTTACGTTACCGTGGAAACAGAATCTTTTTTTTTTTTTTTTTTTTTTGCTGCAAGACACGTCGCTTCATCTGCACTATTATGAAGCAGAACACATTGGTAGGGCTGGGAGGGGAATCAAATATTCTGACCGCCAGTATTGTGCTTGGCCTCTGGGTGAATAGATGACTTTCAATTAGAGTGCTTAAATATCTTTTAACCTTAATCATTGTTATTAGAGGCCCAACAGAATTTTACTTGGAAAAGAGTGGAAAATTCAACTCTGCTGTTCAGGAGAGAGCTATAAATTTTTTCAAGCTAGAACATTTCTCTTAAAGAAAATACAAGAGAATATACAATTAATGGTTTCATTGTGTGTAAAATAAATGCCTTTGTCCTTTGTGTTTTGACTTTCTGATTTGATCCCATTGTGGATTTATGAGATTGTCCAGACCTCTTTCTTCCTTTGTCTCTACTCTAAGCTGCTTTGTAGTGAACATACATATTTACAATTTTCTCTGGCATTGGGCTGCAGGTATTCAGGTTCACCCTTCCTGACTTACTGCCAAGCCCATCTGAGCCTTGACTCCCTAGCCCAGCCAAAGCCCTCGCTCCCATTTGCTGCCTGCTGCAGTGACTGCAAGGCTTGCCTTTTTGCCTTTTTTTATGCCCAACCCTAAATTTAGCCACTGTCCTATTTCATTCTCTCCTCTTTTAACTATCCTCTTTTCTTACTATTTGTGTTGCTAAGTGTCGTGAAGGGTGAATCTACAAGACCTCCACTGGCTAGAGGATCAATTCAGTAAAATCCCAGAAATCTAACAAGAAGCCCTCATCCCTTCAGTTCCAAAAATGCTTACAGTCACTGCATTTTCTTACAAGTCCAAAAAAACACTAAAAAAAAAAAAAAAAACAAGTAAAACATATACACACATGCAGAGTCTGATTTTAATCATAGGGAAATCCCATAAATGAAAAGAAAGAAACATCTTTTATTAGTTGTATGTAAATTAGGAAAATGGGCTTCCCAGGGGGCTCAGTGGTTAAGAACCTGCCCACCAATGTAGAAAACATAAGAGATGTGGGTTCGATCCCTGGTTCCAGAAGATTCCCTGGAGGAGGGCACAGCAACCCACTCCAGTATTCTTGCCTGGAGAATCCCATGGACAGAGGAGCCTGGTGGGCTACAGTCCATGGGGTTGCAAATCGTTGGCCATGACTGAAACGACTTAGCATGCACAAATTAGAAAATAATATAACACTTTATAATACTTTAAAACCATTAGTATCTTAGTAAAATTAAAACAAAAATAAACAATTGGAACATAATTAACTTTAAAGCTTTTGCATAGCAAAGGAAATCATAAACAAAATGGAAAGACAACCCTTAGAATGGGAGAAAATACTTGCAAATAAAACAACCAACAAGGGGTAAATCTCCAGAATATACTAACAACTCATGCAATTCAATATTAAAAAAATAATAATCAAAAAATGGGCAGAAGATCTAAACAGACTTTTCTCCAAAAAAATATACAAATGAGCAAAAAGCACCTGAAAAGATGCTCAATATCACTAATTATTAGAGAAATGCAAATCAAGACTACAATGAGGTATTATCTCACACTGGTCAGAATGTGCTTAGTTGCTCAGTCATGTCTGACTCTTTGCAACCCCATGGACTGTAGCCCGCCAAGCTCCTCTGTCCATGGGATTTTGGAGGTGAGAATACTGGAGTGGGTTGCCATGCCCCTCCTCCGGGGATCTTCCCAACCCAAAGATCGAACCCAAGTCTCCTACACTGCAGGAGGATTCTTTACCATCAGGGAAGTCTTGCCATCATCAAAAAATCTACAAACAATAATGCTGGAGAGGGTGTGGAGAAAATTGTACCCTCCCATGCTGTTGGTGGGAATGTAAATTGGTACAGACACTATGGAGAACAGTATAGAGGTTTCTTAAAAAATCAAAAATAGACCTATCGTATGATCCATCAATCCCATTCCTGGGCATATATCCAGAGAAAACCATATCTTGAAAAGATGCATGTAAGCCAATATTCTTTGTAGCACTATTTACAATAGCCAAGACATGAAATATACCTAAATGTCCATCCACAGAAGAACAGATAAAGAAGATTTGGTACATATATACAATGGAATACTACTCAACCATGAGAAGAATGAAATAAGGCCATTTGCAGCAACATGGATGGACCTAGAGATTATTATACTAAGCGAAATAAGTCAGACAGAGAAAGGCAAATCCCACATGATACCACTTATATGTGAAATCTAATTTTAAAATGATACAAATGAACTTATTTACAAAACAGAAACAGAGTCACAGATCTGGAAATTATACTTATGGCTATCAAAGGGAGAATATGATGGGAAGTGATAAATCAGAAGATTGGAATTAACATATTAACACACTACTATATATAAAATAGATAACTAACAAGTATCTACTGTATAGCACAGGGAACTCTACTCAATATTCTGTAATAACCTATATGGGAAAAGAATGTGAAAAAGAATTATATATATATATATATATATATGAGAAGGCAATAGCACCCCACTCCAGTACCAGTCATATATGTATATAACTGATTCACTTTGCTGTACACCTGAAACTAACACAGCAGTGTAAATCAACTACACTTCCATAAAATTTTTTAAAAGTTGAAGAACTAGTGTTTTAATTCTGGAAACAGTAGACCAGCATTAGAAAGCAAGTGACATATATGGAGGAACTAGTCAGTGCCAGCTGATTTTACATCCACATCTCATTTAATTCTCAAATTCATCTCAAGTGTAACTATTATCTCCATTTTACAAATGAAAGAAGTAAGGCTCAAATAACTTTTTTTAAGTCATTCCTGTAGTCACCACACAATCCTAGACAATGATTTCTGATTCTGACTCCAGTGTTGCTGCCGACGGTGTCCAGCATCCGGCAAAACTCTCCTACGGGGAGGGCTAAAATCTAAGGAGAAAATGAGGAGAATGTGGCCTCTAATCCTGGCTCTCCACCTCCTGATAGAACTGTGGAAAAACCATTGATTTGTTTTGAAGTTATATTTGTCCATCCTTATTTAACATAGATAAATAAGCCCCTTTCTCCTCATATGTATAAGGGTTCAAGTAGTTAATGTAACAAAAATATGTTGAAAATCTAAAGGGCACTTTTATTTCTGTAGGAAGAATGCCTTTTGTTATTATAATAGACCCAGATTAGCAGGTCCATATCACTTGCAATCAGTTCAGTCCTAATCATCATCAATCCCAAATTTGCAATGTTTTTGAGAGCAGATCTATTACATATTTCTTCTGTGTTTTCCAAATCCCCTTAACACAATTCTGGGTTGGATAGTGGATGCATTTTTATGAAATGAAGTGACAATTAAATCAAAGTATTGTCCAATATGTACATGAGCCATCAGTGATAGATCCCATTTCATCATATATCAAAAAGGACTTCTTAAATGCCTGGACATAATTAGCCCAAGTTGCTTTATGAATAGTCATAACACTGGTTTATAGTATTATCCAACTGATTTGTAACAGGAATGATGGCTAATTTTATTATCACATAAGAGAAAATCGTTTATTTTCCTCAGCTTCATTGCATATGTTTCAGACAAACGGGAAATGTTAGTAAAATGAACAGAAAAATAATTGACCTAGAACCTGAAATTTCACTCTCCATACCTCTAACTAGTAAAGAATCCACCTGCCATTGCAGGAGACATAAGAAATGCAGGTTTGATCGCTGGGTTGGGAAGATCCCCTGGAGGAGGGCATGGCCACTTGCTCCAGTATTCTTGCCTGGAAAATCCCATGGACAGAGGAGCCTGGCAGGCTTCAGTCCTTAGGGTCACAAAGAGTTGGACACAACTGAAGCGGCTGAGCATGCATGCACTCACTCTAACAAACTGACAATATCTGCTCCATTTTGGGCATTTGCTATGCATTGTAATCTGAACGTTGCATACACCATCTCTTTAATTTTATAATGACCCTATGAAACTGGATCTATTAATGTCTCTGTTTTATAGATGAGGAAACAGATTCAAAGAGTGAAAAATAACTTGTCCAAGTCATAACCTGTCCAAGTCTGTTGCACGGCCTGGCCTGTACCATACAGACTGATTCTAAACGTAGCCTTTAACTCATGTCAACGAAAAACCCACAATATAAGAAAAACCCACAAAGTAAGAGTCGTGAGTTTAAGTTTTATTCAGGGACTTACTGAGGACTCTAGCCCAGGAGATGACCTCTCAGTGGCTCTGAGGAAACTATGCCAAAGAGAGGAAAGAGAAGCCAATTCAAACATGATTTTGGGAGCTAGGAAATACATGCAATCAAGCATACATCTTGGTAAAAGATTGCTACTAGTCACAAAGAACAGATATTCCAAGTTAATAATTTTAGTGCTTTTCCATGAACGGCAAGATGCAAGAGTCTGGGGTCATTGAACTGCTTCCTGAGACACACACCCAACTATCAAAGGGCCTGTTTATCCAAAGCACCAAGTGCCTCATGTGATTTTTCATCCTGAATTCCTCTCAGGGTGGGCAGTTACAGTGGGTGAGGACAACCCCCATAGAAGCAGGTGGTGAGAGATGCCCCTTTTCTTTGTTTACAACCAGGACTCTCTACACCAGCCAAGTGCATAATCTGAGAAAACTAGCTTTCTTTTGCTGCCCATCTTTATTAAACTCATTGTCCTTTATTTTATAAAAGAAAAGAGGAAAGGGATGAAAAGAGAAGAGAAGGAGGAGGGTGCAAAGAAAAAGAAAAAAAAAAGGGAGAAAAGAAGGTGACTCAATGTTGTCTTTTGCTCCCCGCCCCACCCCCGCCCCACCCAC
>SJYV01038051.1:1003355-1111207 GCA_006410875.1 Neotragus pygmaeus | reverse complement strand
TTAAAGCCAAAATGTCTGCCCTACTCTACATCCTACCAAATGGTTCTATTGTGGTTTTTCACTTCTAAGGTTTATCCATTATCAAATGATCTTGATTAGGCTAAGAATGAACCAAGCAGAGTGCTATGGTATTTAAATCAATGCACCCCAACCCGTCTAATCCTTGCCTTTCATATGCTCTCTTGGGGTAGAGGGTGGTCCTGACATAGTCCAACTGAATTAGAGTGAAATCAGGAAGCTAAATGAGACTGCTCTGGATAATGCCTTTTCAGACTGGAACTGGGGCTGAAAATGGGTTTAAATTGGACCTGACAAATTTCTTAAAATTAACTTTATTGCCCTCTACTGGCAATTAAGTAACTGCAGTTCTTTAACCATTTTTCATGCTGTGGAAAAATAACAATTTTGAGTCACTAAATTGCAAGCATTTACATAGTACTTGTTATATAGCTATAAATCAGTCTTTGATCCTGCCCACAAGCAGCTCAATATGATTAGGTAATTCTTAAGATAATATGCAATGAGTAATTTCAGTTCACTCTTTCTCCATTAACTACTGTTTAGTTCAGTGTTAGCAAATCAGTTTAGGTAGGCTTTAAAGTTGAAGTTGTATCCATCTTAATAAATTCATATATTAGAAGCAACATCTAAATTTACAGGTACTTTTTCCAAAGAGGAAATAATAGTTTTATCCTCAGTGGGACGACCTTTCTTATCTTAAACTAGTGACAAGATCCAATAAATGTGTATCTTGAGTCATTTTCCTTCTTCAGTTTCCAGAAATAAAAGAGAGAGATCTTACAGCAAGTGAAAAGTAGCACCTTGAATCCTCACTCCAATCCCAACCCCAGGACTGGAAGTCCATGTGGGGGGGAGGATGTAGTTTGTTTTGGCACGTGCTTCTGACAACTGACCAGAAGTGAAGCAGTCTGTTCAGAGCGGGCTGCACAATAGCTTTTGAGTCCTATGAGGAAGAAATTAACTCTGTCAAAATAGTCCATCAGTCAGTATAGGTCAGGATCATATCCCCTAAAAAGTAAACTAAAGCAGAGGTGATTTGGAAACTTCCTCATTACTGAAAATTACTTTCAGACCTGGCAGCTTATTTGACATTTTTTTTCTGAAACCCTCAAGTTCTTGCCCTGGTGATATCCCAAATCTTGTATATTCTGACCCATTCTGATTTTAGGGAATTATTTCAGGCGTTGGAAGGTGCTAAGGTTTACAACGCACAAAATCCAAAGGAAGTAATATTGGCAGGACTATTTCTTCAGGGAAAGAAAATCAAACTAAAATAGTTTAAGTTAGATCTATTTTCTCCAAAGTTTCCTTGCCATGAAAATAAAGTTAATGATGAATTGTACTAGTCTGCCTGAAAGCTGAGGGCAGGAGAATTATTAACATTACTATAATACTGACCTCAAATGAGCTAAGCTTTAAATTCTGAGAAACAGGTTTTCAAACAGGTTTATAGGCCAAAGAGAGTCTGGAACACCCCAAGGGCTTGACTTCCCTTGCCAGGTAATCAGTCAAAGCTATTACTGGGGCTCCACCTTTTTCTTGTGGCTAAATAACAGAGCCCAAGTACACGGTTGCCAATTTCTAATGGGTATTAGGTGTGGCCTCCAGTTTCAACCAGGCTGGCAGGTATTGGAACAAGTGTGTTTGAAGCGGTATCCAGGAAGAAGGTGGCTTCATGCCTCAGAAGTTAAAGCCACAGAGGTTGCATTTTAACCAAAATTAAAATGTTTGTTGAGGGCCTAATAAATATTTATTATAAGTACTAAATAATGTTGAAAATATTATTTTTTATATTTATTTTTTTATATTTTACATATTATTTTTATATTTTTGTATATATTTTTTATATTTATTATTTTTTTCAGATATGTAAGCACAATTCTTGCCTTCTGGGAACATACCTTCTAGTTGGTAGATAAACAAAACCATGTGGAAAGCTTAACAATAATACAAAAGTTAATTTAAATAACATACCAGAAGCTGTCACAGTGAGGTTCAAGACTAATTTCCAAAAGGAGAGTAGAAAGATTTCCTGGTCCAGTAACCGGGAGACTTGGGCTCATAACCTTGGACTGTCCTTTGAAGCCCATTATCTTTCAAATGAACAAATAATATTTGCATCCAGAAAATAATTTTGACTCCCCTTGAAAGGTCAGGGCAGTGTTTCTTGCTGTGTGAGTCCTCCTGCATCAGACCCGAAAGGAATGTGTATTAAAGGAGCAGGTGCCTATGCTCTGCTCCAGACCAGAAAAATTCGGATTGCTGGGCATCCAGGCCATGAATCTGCACTTTAACAAGCTCCCTTGGGTAATCGTGCATACATACTCAAATTAAGACCTACTTAAAAAAAAAAAAAAAGACCTACTTTAGAAGGAGAAAGCATTAACAAGGTACCCATTTCCTGCTTTCCCTGAAGCTGTTTCCATGACTGTAGATACAATCTAAGCAGTAATTTCAGGATTTGGAGATGTTAAGAAAGAAAAGACTAAAACAATCCAGAAGCACAATCCCACATCTTTGTCTATAGTCTATAAATTGTAAATCTGCAAGTTTTTTAATTTATTCAACAATAAGTATTTACAGAGTCATATTAGTGACATGTAAGATTACATGAAATATTGATTTAATACAGTTTCTAAATGTATGCAAGTTATTTGCTAAGGATCTAGTTCCTTAGCCTCTTTGGAGTTATTTAAGGTTTCTGATCTGTGTGAGGAAAATGAAAAATAGAATAGCTCTGAATGCAAGTGTAGCTATAATTAGAATAGGCTGTCTGTAGCCTCCTTTGTCTGTTTTTCTAGTTATAAATACCACCAAGTCTCTGATGCCTTTCAGAGGCCCTAGAGCCTTATTTGTAATAGGATAAGAATGAAGGAACTTTTCCAAGTTTTTTAGGAGGTAGCAAGAAGATGCATTTCTAGTTTCATGTCTAGTTATTACAAATTTATCTACATTTTTCTTCTTCCTAACCAAGGTCACCATCCTCAGGAGGAAAACTTCCAACTTGTAGTCATCTAGACACTTTGATCAGATTACTGCTATAGTTTCTCCATACAGGGAGTAGGAAGGAAGCTAAAAGCTCATTCAACACAGGATCAAAGGAATAGATTTAAATTTGTTCACCATGTTTTATGTATCTTAATATTATTATAATAGGGTGTTCCAAATGAAAATTTAAATCACTTTTGGAAACTCATTCATTTCCTGTTTATGTGGCATCATGTTTGAACAAAGACGATAATCCTTAAGAAATAGCCACATAAAAGTTTTGTTAATTGTAACTCAAATTATAATGAGCCCATGAAGGTGTAAGGTGGGGTGGTGGATATATTAAGTTACTTTACCCACCTCAAAAGTGTAAATGGACCCAACTTAACTTCCTCTTTCCTGAAGTGTCCTTGGCTGGGGTTAACTCCTGGAAAATTTTAGCCTAAAAAGGAGATTTTTTTTTTTTTAATGATAAACAAACAAAAAGGAGTTGTTATAATAAAGTGCCACTATTCCACAACTCCAGATAGATTTCCCTGTTGGGAAATCTCAGGTTCCTTTTCACATAATGTTGTATTTACATTGTAGAAGTGAAAGTCGCTCAGCCGGGTCTGACTCTTTGTGACCCCATGGACTCTACAGTCCTTGAAATTCTCCAAGCCAGAATACTGGAGTGAGTAGCCTTTCCCTTCTCCAGAGGATCTTTTCAACCTCGGGATCGAAGCCAGGTTTCCCACACTATGCAGATTCTTTGTCAGCTGAGCCACCAGGGAAGCCTGCATTTATATTAAATACAGTATTTAATATATGTTATAATATGTAGGCTTATTTCATTGACGTAAATGAAATTTATTTCATAAATAAATGAAATTGAGAAAAAAATTGTCCATGTCTTCTCTAGGAGTTAAAAAGAACAATCTTTTCTTTCAACTTCAAAGTATGTGTTTTGGTTCAGAAATGATCACATTTTCACTTGTTTGTTTTCATTGAAAACTACATTTTTATTTTTACTCAACTTCTGTCCCAAATTTTCTCATCTATGACTCACAGAGCAAAATGAGAAAGGAAATTCCTTAATAGAAGGAGATAGATATCAGGGAAAGAATGTGAGTTTAAAAGAAAGGAATGGAAAGAGATACTGGGTAGGGGGTAGTGGTGGAGTATTTTATTTCTGAAATTGTAGCACCTGCTGATTTTTAAAAGTTTATAATCCTCTGTTGGATTCCCAACTGGGGGGTTTTGGATTCAGTAAAACCTAGTTATTTCAAGATGTCTAAGAATCCATTCTGGAGAAGGCAATGGCACCTCACTCCAGTACTCTTGCCTGGAAAATCCCATGGACAGATGAGCCTGGTAGGCTGCAGTCCTTGGGGTCGCTAAGAGTCAGACAGGACTGAATGACTTCACTTTGACTTTTCACTTTCATGCATTGAAGAAGGAAATGGCAACCCACTCCAGTATTCTTGCCTAGAGAATCCCAGGGATGGGGGAGCCTGGTGGGGTGCCGTCTATGGGGTCGCACAGAGTCAGACACAACTGAAGTGACTTAGCAGCAGCAGCAGCAGCAGCAGCAGAAATCCATTCATACACTATGTCAGGACAGTGAAGGGTAATTGCCTTACATATATGTACACCATTGTTTTACACATATATAAAGTACTAAGATTAATTTTTTTTAAACTTGTTAAGTCCATCAAAATTTATAAAATTCAGCACAGCTGTTGAATTTTTCTTAATCATTGTATATGAAAAGACCATCTACTAGGATGTGATGGTGTCATAATTTTTTTAATTTATTATTTTTAAAATGTTTATTATTATTATTCTAATTTTATTTATGTGGCTGCATTGGAGTGGGATCTATAGTCACAGCATGTGGGATCTAATTCCCTGAACAGGGATCAAACCTGGGCCCCCTGCACTGGGAGCACCAAGTCTCAGCCATTGGACCACCAGGGAAATCCCCATAAAATGTTTTTGTGCTGGAAATAATCATTGTATTCCAAAAGACTGAAAAGCAGAGGTCAAGGTGATCAGTTTTAAATATAGGTTATCATTTATCTATATCCACATGAGGCTTCTATCTCCTTTATTCTTGAAATTTAACTTGAAAGATTCCCATTTTCTAATTGTTTAATTAATTTGACAGGTATGTTTTGTGGTCCTACCATATGTCAGTCAGTTTTTCAGGAACTGGGGCTACAACATAGAACAAGACAAACATAAATCCTTGCCCTCACTGGGATCTGGGAGTGGAGAGATAAACACAATAAACCAAATAAATATATTATTTTAGAAAAGGACAAAGCATTATGGGGATAAATAAACATAAGGAATGAGGATAAAGAGTACAATGAGAGGCAGGTATAATGGTTAAAATGTCAGGCAGGGAAGGTTTCACTGGGAAGGGGAATTTGAACAAAGACCTGAAGGAGATAAGGAGGGAGTCATACAGGTAACTGGAAGAAGGGCAGTTAGGTGAGGGCAAGGAAGGCAGGAGCCTGCCTGCCTTCTTTGAAAAGAGCAAGGAGGCCTGCAATTGCCACGAGTGGGGAGTGGCTGAACGACAGGGAATGAGGGAGAGAAGGGGTAGGAGAGGCAGACTGCATTGCCTTGGGAGGACTTTAGTTTTGCTTGAGTGAAATGGAAGCCACAAAAGCTAGCGATGCTGAGTGAAATTTTTTATGGAAATTATCTCACTGAATAGATGAATTGTCTATAATCTATCAATCTACATAAAACTTTATAGACAGATATTATAAAGCACTTGATCATAGTTTTCTGCATGCCAGTTACACTTTCCTTTGTAATCTTGTAATCTATTTTTCCTATTACTATTAATACATTTAATGGATTCTTATTTCATAATATAAACAAATGTTGATATTTAAATCCATTTTCAAAAGACTAAAATTTACTAACTATAGTTTAAACCAAGAGTTGCTAAGTTTATATAAAGTGTGAAACAAATGTGATAGATGCATACTAGAATAAAATTTTAGGGATGTGGTTATATGACTAATGCTAGAAAAACATTCATGAAAATGACTTACTATTTTACATAAGATTTTAAAATTTTTATAATGTTTGCTCATTACCTCAAATAACTGGATTTATATTAATTTACTTTTTTTCCTTCTCTTCTAGGAACATATACATGCAACAGTAAGTACTTTTGTTTAAATAATAGCAAATATAAAAATCAGGGAAAAAGCTGATGTATATTTCTGTGCAAATTAGGATTTTTCATTTTTATAATGATGTTTATTGCTTTTAATAAGTAAGTCAAGATTTCAAAGACATTTACCCTAGACATTCTTGATGCATTTATTTCCAATTTGTCTTAGCTGATTTTACATATTTTATTATTATATTAACCTTATTAAACTTTTTAGAAAACTCTTGGGGAGTAATTTACTTAAATCCCAAGTTTGCTGGTAACAGGAACTCTTTGGGAATTGCTCATGACACATTTATTAAAGAATCTTAATGTGTCCAAAAACACTTCTTCCTAAGGAAAACATTGGTCTAAAAAATTTTAGATTAATACTCTAATGTTTTTTAAGGTTATATAGATTAATGTATAAAAGATTCCTTATTCATTATAGTAAAATGTTGAGTTTCTTCTGACTTGGACTCTGATTTGCAGAGAAAAAAATTACACACACACACACGTATATAGCATGAAGATGAAATAATTGGAAGAGAGACAACTCTACATGTAGACATCACCAGATGGTCAACACCGAAATCAGATTGATTATATTATTTGTAGCAGAAGATGGAGAAGCTCTATACAGTCAGTAAAAACGAGACCAGGAGCTGACTATGGCTCAGATCATGAACTCCTTATTGCCAAATTTAGACATAAATTGAAGACAGTAGGGAAAACCACTAGACCATTCAGGTATTACCTAAAAAAAAATCTATTAGGATTATAAAGTGGAATTGACAAAGAGATCAAGGGATTAGATCTGACAGATTGCCTGAAGAACTCCAGATAGAGGTTTGTGACATTGTACAGGAAGCAGTAGTGATAAAGACCATCCCGAAGAAAAAGAAATGCAAAAAGGCAGAATGGTTGTCTGAGGAGGCCTTACTAATAGCTGAGAAAAGATGAGAAGTGAAAGGCAAAGGAGAAAAGGAAAGATAAGCCCATCTGAATGCAGAGTTCCAGAGAATATCAAGGAGAGATAAGAAAGTCTTCCTCAGGGATCAGTGCAAAGAAATACAGGAAAACAATAGAATGGGAAAGACTAGAGATCTCTTGAAGAAAATGAGAGATACCAAGGGAAGCTTTCATGCAAAGATGGGCACAATAAAGGACGGTATGGACCTAACAGAAGCAGAAGATATTAAGAAGAGGTGGTAACAATACACAGAAGAACTACACAGAAAAAGATCTTAATGACCCAAATAACCATAATGATGTGATCACTCACCTAGAGCCAGACAGCCTGGAGTGCAAAGTCAAGTGGGCCTTAGAAAACATCACTGTGAACAAAGCTAGTGGAGGTGATGGAATTCCAGCTGAGCTGTTTCAAATCCTAAAAGATGATGCTGTGAAAGTGCTGCACTCAATATGCCAGCAAATTTGGAAAACTCAGCAGTGGCCACAGGACTGGAAAAGGTCCGTTTTCATTCCAATCCCAAAGAAAGGCAATGCCTAAAGAATGCTCAAACTACCGTACAATTACACTCATCTCACACACTAGCAAAGTAATGTTCAACATTCTCCAAGCGAGGCTTCAACAGTACATGAACCAAGAACTTCCAGATGTTCAAGCTGGATTTAGAAAAAACAGAGGAACCAGAGATCAAATTGCCAACATCCATTGCAAGAGAGTTCCAAAAAAAATCTACGTCTGCTTTATTGACTATGCCAAAGCCTTTGACTGTGTGGATTACAACAAACTGAAAAATTCTTAAAGAGATGAGAATATCAGACCACCTTACCTGCCTCCTGAGAAATCTGTATGCAGGTCAGGAAGCAACAGCTAGAACTGGACATGTAACAACAGACTGGTTCCAAACAGGGAAAGGAGTATGTCAAGGCTGTATATTGTCACCCTACTTATTTAACTTACATGCAAAGTACATCATGCAAAATGCTAGGCTGGATGAATCACAAGCTGGAATCAAGATTGCCAGGAGAAACATCAATAACCTCAGATGATATTACCCTTATGGCCGAAAGTGAAGAGAAGTTGAAGAGCTTCTTGATGAAAGTGAAAGAGAGTAAAAAAGCTGGCTTAAAACTCAACATTCAAAAAACTAAGATCATGGCATCCAGTCCCATTACTTCACGGAAAATAAATGGGGAAACAATGGAAACAGTGACAGACTTTATTTTCTTGGGCTCCAAAATCACTGTGGACGGTGATTGCAGCCATGAAATTAAAAGACTTTTTTCTTGGAAAAAAAGGTATCACAAATCTAGACAGTATATTTAAAAGCAGAGACATTACTATGCTAACAAAGGTCTGACTAGGCAAAGCTATGGTTTTTTTCAGTAGTCACATATGGATGTGAGAGTTGGACCATAAAGAAAGCTGAGTGCCAAAGAACTGATGCTTTTGAACTGCGATGCCGTGTTGGAGAACACTCTTTAAGAGTCCCTTGGACTGCAAGGAGATCCAACCAGTCAATCCTAAAGGAAATCAGTCGTGAATATTCATTGGAAGGACTGAGGCCAAAGCTTCAGCTCGAATACTCTGGCCACCTGATGTGAAGAACTACTCGTTGGGAAAGACCCTGATGCTGGGAAAGATTGAAGGCAGGAGGAGAAGGGGTTGGATGGCATCATTAACTCAAAGGACATGAGTTTGAGCAAGCTCTGGAAGTTTGTGATGGACAGGGAGTCCTGGCGCGCTCCTTCCATGGGGTCGCAAAAAGTTAGACATGACTGAGTGAGTGAACTGAACTGAGGGCAATATAGAAATTATAAAAGCAACACACACATACACCTACTTTGAAAGATGTTCATTTTCATGGAAAGAAAGCATATCTAGCCTAATACTGAAAGGATGATATTGACTTAAATATGAACTCAAATTTACCAGGACTTAATAAAGCACATCTACCTTAGCATGGTCAGGAACAATCTAAAGTCCTGAGTTCCTAGTCTGTGTGTGTGTTTGCTTTGTGTGTGTGTGTGTGTGTGTGTAGATGTGTCTGTATATATTCTAAACTGCTGAAAATTTACATCAACAGAATAGATCGAGAGGAGGAAAGTAAGTAATTCTTTTAATTTTCCTTTAGCCACAGACTTTATTATTTGAATATTTGCAACTACTATCCTATACACAAGTTTCAATTTCTTACAAAACTATATATCGCATATTGTTAGATCACATCACTCTCCATTTTATGCCACACTTCCATCAAGAAGTATTAAATCACCATGCACCTGATTGTGTGTTTTTGTTATTCAGTTGCTAAGTTTTGTCCAACTCTTTGAGATGCTATGGACCGTAGCCTGCCAGGCTCCTTTGTCCATGAGATTTCCCAGGCCAAGAATACTGGAGTGGGTTGCCATTTCCTTCTCCAGAGCAATTCTTTTAATATGTTAGCATGCACAGACTCCTATATACTGAATACTTAAAACAATTAGTACCTTGTATTGAAATGCTGCTTGAAAATTGCACTAGCTTTTGCCACAGTCCTGCTGTGTGGGGCTAGCCGACTGCCTGTGCCCTGCTAGCCTGTTCTATATATTAAGAACTCGAAAAGAGGAAGAAGAATCACAGTGTGTAACTGGACAAACATCAAAGCCACGTTTGCCTTGAGTTATTTTCCTTCCTGATTCTCTCATTCAGGTCAGGCAGCACACACGCTACTACATGAAAGGTAAAAGGCAATGTCAAGTGCTATGTAATTGTTGAGCTCCTCAGTAGCTAAGGCCAAAATGTTGCAGCTAGAGTGGCATTTATGGGACGTGGGTTTTTAAATGACTTTTTTTAAAAAAGATCTCTTACTTACTGAAACTAAAAATGGTCTTTTTTTTTTTNAGTATATTTAAAAGCAGAGACATTACTATGCTAACAAAGGTCTGACTAGGCAAAGCTATGGTTTTTTTCAGTAGTCACATATGGATGTGAGAGTTGGACCATAAAGAAAGCTGAGTGCCAAAGAACTGATGCTTTTGAACTGCGATGCCGTGTTGGAGAACACTCTTTAAGAGTCCCTTGGACTGCAAGGAGATCCAACCAGTCAATCCTAAAGGAAATCAGTCGTGAATATTCATTGGAAGGACTGAGGCCAAAGCTTCAGCTCGAATACTCTGGCCACCTGATGTGAAGAACTACTCGTTGGGAAAGACCCTGATGCTGGGAAAGATTGAAGGCAGGAGGAGAAGGGGTTGGATGGCATCATTAACTCAAAGGACATGAGTTTGAGCAAGCTCTGGAAGTTTGTGATGGACAGGGAGTCCTGGCGCGCTCCTTCCATGGGGTCGCAAAAAGTTAGACATGACTGAGTGAGTGAACTGAACTGAGGGCAATATAGAAATTATAAAAGCAACACACACATACACCTACTTTGAAAGATGTTCATTTTCATGGAAAGAAAGCATATCTAGCCTAATACTGAAAGGATGATATTGACTTAAATATGAACTCAAATTTACCAGGACTTAATAAAGCACATCTACCTTAGCATGGTCAGGAACAATCTAAAGTCCTGAGTTCCTAGTCTGTGTGTGTGTTTGCTTTGTGTGTGTGTGTGTGTGTGTGTAGATGTGTCTGTATATATTCTAAACTGCTGAAAATTTACATCAACAGAATAGATCGAGAGGAGGAAAGTAAGTAATTCTTTTAATTTTCCTTTAGCCACAGACTTTATTATTTGAATATTTGCAACTACTATCCTATACACAAGTTTCGATTTCTTACAAAACTATATACGCATATTGTTAGATCACATCACTCTCCATTTTATGCCACACTTCCATCAAGAAGTATTAAATCACCATGCACCTGATTGTGTGTTTTTGTTATTCAGTTGCTAAGTTTTGTCCAACTCTTTGAGATGCTATGGACCGTAGCCTGCCAGGCTCCTTTGTCCATGAGATTTCCCAGGCCAAGAATACTGGAGTGGGTTGCCATTTCCTTCTCCAGAGCAATTCTTTTAATATGTTAGCATGCACAGACTCCTATATACTGAATACTTAAAACAATTAGTACCTTGTATTGAAATGCTGCTTGAAAATTGCACTAGCTTTTGCCACAGTCCTGCTGTGTGGGGCTAGCCGACTGCCTGTGCCCTGCTAGCCTGTTCTATATATTAAGAACTCGAAAAGAGGAAGAAGAATCACAGTGTGTAACTGGACAAACATCAAAGCCACGTTTGCCTTGAGTTATTTTCCTTCCTGATTCTCTCATTCAGGTCAGGCAGCACACACGCTACTACATGAAAGGTAAAAGGCAATGTCAAGTGCTATGTAATTGTTGAGCTCCTCAGTAGCTAAGGCCAAAATGTTGCAGCTAGAGTGGCATTTATGGGACGTGGGTTTTTAAATGACTTTTTTTAAAAAAGATCTCTTACTTACTGAAACTAAAAATGGTCTTTTTTTTTTTTTGCAATCTACATTTTTAAAAATACAGAAAGGCAAAGATATCATAACTTCTGAAATGTTTACTTTGAATTATAATCTTATGCAAACATCAAAGACAGTATTAAAGTGACAAGAATCATAGATTCTTCTACCAGAGTCTCCCTCAAATCATCTGATCCAAGTCCCATGTTCTAAAGCAAGAAAAATATCCCTATTATAAATTTACCTCCAGAAATAAACTTTATCTTAATTACTTAGACTCTTCTATATGTTAGAAGTAGTCTGACCAGCTATTTCTACCTTTGCATTGCAGGATATTAATCAATCTCAAAAGTTTTATAAGTCATTTTATTTGTTAAGGTTTTTATTTTTTTTAATTATTGAAGAAACACTAAAACACAGGAAATCAAAATGAGGACACTAAGAACTACTGGTAGTCACATTCCAGACTGAACTACTTTAACATGACATGAGTCCCTCACTTTCCTGCCATTTTTTCCTCTATACAGATACATGTTGACTAAAATAGGACAGCTATATATTTCCTATATGTCAACTTGCTACCTCTTCATCAATACATCATGGGCATCTCTCTATGTCAGTAAATATAAATCCATATTGCTGTATGACTACATAATATTCTATTTGATATATGTACCATAATTTAGTTTACCAAACTCTTATAGATACTCGAATTGTGTCTGTCTTGCAGATGACTTTATGTGTTCATTCTTATATAAAATTTTGAACCACAGCTTATTTTCTTTTGATGAATTTCTAAAACTGGAATTTCTAGATCAAAGGGCTTTTGACACTTATTGCCAGATAATTTAGGAGAAGTTGAACTAAGTTTTAGTCCTACTACTATTTATGAGTTACCCATTTATCTACTACTTGCTTGCGCTAGATAAAATATTTGGATCCTTATAATTTATGGCAATATCATAGGCCAAAAATAGCATTGTAATGTTTTAATTACCATTAAAAATGATCTTGAGCATTTTTGTGTTTAACCATTTGTATTTCATCACTAATGAATTATCATTTTGATTATTCACTTTTTTGGAGATGTTTGTGTTTTTCTAAAATATTGATAATGGCTCTTTAGTGAGTGTATTACCCATTTTTCTATCTTATATACTATAAGTAATTTTCCTTCTTATTACTTGACTTTTAACATAGTATATAGTTGCTTTTGTTTATGCTTTTATCTGTACACTTTTACAGAGCTAAATTTTAAAATACGTTGATCACGTTTTTCTACTGTAGCTTTTGGATTTTGTATCTCACTTAGAAACTTCAAGTTTGTTTTTAAACCGTAATCCCATGTTTTCACCAAAGGTCTTGTATAGTTTCATTTTTAACATTAAAATTTTTGATCTTGAAATTATTTTGCTGTAATGAATTAATTTTTATTTTTCTATATTGTTAGCTAATTATTGCAATACCTGATACTGAATAGTTCCTTTTTTCTACTGAGTAGAAATGTCACATTTACCATGCACTTAATTTCCATACATACCTGTATTTATTTCTTGATTTTTCTATTTTGTGCTTGATTTTCATATGTCCATACCAAATTGCCTTCATTTTTGTAGTTTTATATTTTGATATCAGGTATAACTAATCTCTGGGCTTCCCTGGTAGTACAGTGGTAAATAATCCACCTGCCAATGCAGGAAATGTGAGTTTGATCCCTGGGTCAAGAAAATCCCCTAGAGAAGGAAATAGCAATCCATTCCAGTTTTCTTGCCTGGAGAACCCCACGGACAGAAGAGCCTGGTGGGCTACAATCTATGGTGCCTCTAAGAGTCGATGACTTACCAACTAAACACACAAACACACACATACAACTAATCTCAGCTTAGTATTCTTCCTTTTCAAAATTTTCTTGAATATTCTTGCATGTTTCCTTCTTTAAAAACATTCTCTTTTGTTAAAATTATATCTACTCACAGTTTATAAGGGCTTCCCTGGTGGCTCAGATGGTAAAGAATCTGCCTACAATCCAGGAGACCCGGTCCGATCCCTGGGTCAGGAAGGTCCCCTGGAGAAGGGAATGGCAACCCACTCCAGTATTCTTGCCTAAATTCCATTGACAGAGGAGCCTGATGGGCTATAGTCCATGGTGTCACAGAGTCAGACATGACTAAGTGACTAACACACACATGGTTTGAAAAGCCCAATAGTTCTAAAAGTTTTAAGAAAAATAGTAGTCTACTGTATAGCACAAGGAACTATATTTAATTCCCTTGGATAAACCATAATGGGAAAAAATATTAAAAGAATGTATATATGTATATAACTGAGTCACTTTGCTATACAGCAGGAATTAACACAATGCTGTAAATTAATTATACTTCAATAAAAAAGTTAGTTAATTAAAAAAAGAAAAGAAAAAGAGTAATCCCTTCCACCTTCCTCTAGTTGCTCCTCACCAGAACACAAGTATATTCACACCTTTTAGTTGACTATTTTGTTATTTATCTTCATGACTCTAAAAACACATTTGACTCTTCCTTCTTATGTATTGACTTCTCTCTATGGAAGACAATAATTATTTTTCTTCCCTAGCTGATCTCCACTATACACACACACACACACACACACACTTCCTTCTCACCTCTCCATTCTCACTATGCAGTTACATTATAATTTGGATAAGAGCAATAATTTGTGTTTGAATTGTTATACCTGAGTAGATTTCTTTTCAGAGATAAACCTTGGAATAAACAAATACTTATTTTGCTGGGAATTAACTATTATCTTTTTCCCCTTTAATTTTCTTTGTGAAAGTGAAAGTGAAGTCGCTCAGTCGTGCCCGACTCTTTGGGACCCCGTGAACTGTAGCCTACCATGCTCCTCAGTCCTTGGGATTCTGCAGGCAAGAATACTGGGATGTGTTGCCATTTTCTTCTCTAGGAGAACTTCCCGACCCAGAGATCGAACCCATGTCTTCCGCATTGTGGGCAGACGCTTTAACCTCTGAGCCATCACGGAAGCCCAATTGTCTTTGTGGTAATCATTAATGCCAAACTCACAGCTAATTATCTTGAAGTCAGCCTGATGAAATTTGTAGGCTATCCATTTCATCTCTCTATAAAAGCCTTTCCCAGAGACTTCTGACCTGTTGAGTTTGGACAAATTACACTGGACATCACTAACTCCCCTTGCCTGGAAAACTCCAAGGACAGAGGAACCTGGTGGGCTACAGTCCATGAGGTCACAAAGAGTCAGACACAACTGAGCAACCGAGCGCATTCATACAAACTGCCGTCACCTAGTTTCTCTTTGCCTCTTGCCTGTTTTTAGTGGAGGACATCCTTCAACAGTTTCCTCTGTTCATCAAAGAGTACATGGGAAGGAAAATTTAAGAACGTTTACATCCAAAAGGTCTTTATTTTACCCTCACACTTGACTTATATAGTGTGATTTGGAATAGAATTCTAAGTTGAAAATCATTCATCTTCAGAATATATGGGTAATTCATCATTTCTAACTTTCAGTGTTGCTACAAGAAATTGAAGTTTTTCTGATTCCTAATTGTTTGTAACTGCTTAGTTTACGCGTTTCTCTGAAGGACTGTAGGCTTTTCTTTTCGTCCCTGATAATTTGAGGTTTTAATAATTCCGAGGTGTGAGTCAGTTTCATTCACTGTGCTGTGACCTCAGCAAGTTCTTTCAGTGCGCTAACTTATTTTCATTGAACTATCTTACTGATGAGTTCCTTCCCATATGTGCCCCATCCTCTCTCTCTGGGACTTATTATTTTGATATTGGACGTTTTAGGCTGATCCTCTAATTTTCTTGTATTTTCTTCCATTTTTGTGTTTTTGCTTTTCTCTCTAGAAAGTTCTTGAACATTTTCTCTAGCACTTATCAGTTTTTATTTCTGCTATTATCCTTTTAGTTTCCTAGAGCTCTTCCTTAATCCTCCAAATGATCTCCCTTATTTGTATAGCACCCTAAGAATTACGCTGTTTCTTAAAGAGGTTTTCAACTGGTTCTTCTTATTATAAAACCCACAGCCCTCTCCCTTTACTTCGATATATTTTCAAGGACTCTAGTTAATGAAACTTTGGAAGAGTGATGAAATAACTACTTCATATTACTGGTTCTTTCTGGTCTGCTATGTCAATTACCATTTGCTCATCTCCTTTAAATCTTCTAAGATTTGCTAGTAGTTCTGTATTTATTTTCAAAGCTATTTTAAAATTATGACAAGTGCTATTTGTTTATTATTTGTGCAGCAATATTACTTTCCTCTAAAGTTGACTTATGATGTTTTTAAAGAAGAGTAAATGGAAAAAAATTCAATAGCAGTATGGATGGTTTGTAGCTTCTGTAG
Organism: Neotragus pygmaeus; assembly: GCA_006410875.1. Classification (NCBI taxonomy): domain Eukaryota; kingdom Metazoa; phylum Chordata; class Mammalia; order Artiodactyla; family Bovidae; genus Neotragus; species Neotragus pygmaeus. The sequence goes on along the minus strand of SJYV01038051.1, from coordinate 1,095,297 downwards.
ATTAAATATTAAATTAGGATTCTTGTGGCCATAAAATAGAGGAAATTCAAAGTAGTATGATCAATAGTTACATGATTAGTTTTCCTTTCATACATCTCAGTGTTTAATCTGATTTTTTGTTTTCATCATAGTTTTTACATTGCTAAATATCACTTTAATTTTCATTGTGCAACTGTTTCCTTATACTTGATGCAAAATCTTTATAGCAAAACTGGATGCTTCTAAAACAAAGCCAGCTGTGTTTATTTGACTTTGTAATTTTTTGATAATAATTTGTAATGAGATTAGTGTAGCTACTTTTGGTACTAAATATTTGCCAAAGTGTTAATGATAATGTAGAGGAATATGAAACATAATTACAATTTAATAACTACCTTAGTTTTTACCACAACATGAATGGGGAATTGTTATGCATTTGATTACTTTCTAGGGGGTAGGCATGTGATAATTGGCAGCTTGGCTGAGAAAGTTATATCACATATAAGACTCATCTGCCTTGCACAGCTTTCAGACTCAGTCTTACTGGGAGGGATTAGACTGGGTGAGAATTGTGGCACTGAATGCCTACAGCATCATTATCTAGTAATACATTCTCTCTTTTCTACCACGCTGCTTGTCTGTGTAATGCAGGTATCAGAGCATCATCGCTCATCACTTGGGCAACTGTCCAAAGTGCTTATCTTAAGACAAAGGTGTCTGGGAGATTTCTCACTTTTGAGAAAAAATTTTTTAGTATTCACATTTGTGATGCTTTTAAGAGAAACAGTTATTATTTATAATTGTTATTGCTGTCATTTGAAACCTGAAAGGGAGCAAATAGAACTTTTATGCCAAAGAGTGATACAAAAAAGTAATGATTAGATTTGGACAAAACTAAAGGGTTTTTGATGGATCCTGATAAGAGAAGAAGGAGAGCAGCTCAAAGATACAAGTACATTCTTTAATATATCTGAAGATTTATTTTTTGTAATTAGAAGTTTTAAAATATGTATATAACAATAGACCACATTGATAAACTATCTTAATAAAATTGACTTTATTTGATTGAATTGTCTGATTACATCTACATTTTGATAGTATTTTCAGTGATTTTAGAAGGTTAAATAAACTAATACTGTGCCATGCTATGTTGCACAGTTGTGTCCGACTCTTTATGACCCCATAGACTGTAGCCCAGGCAAGAATACTTGAGTGGGTTGCTATACCCTCCTCCAGAGGATCGTCCCAACCCAGAGATCAAACCCAGGTCTCCAACATTGCAGGTGGATTCTTTACCATCTGAGCCACCAGGGAAGCTCAAACTAATATTGGTGATAGTAAAAAGAAAAACTCAGAAGAAATCTGATCATATTCATAAGGATAATATGATTTTTTCTAGTCAAGTTAGTACCTTCCATATTCCTGACTTGTTCTTATTTAAGTAAATTATTTCTACTTAAGTGTCCATTGTTGTATTATTGAAGAACTTACAGTTAAGATATGTAAGGTTGCTATAGTTCAGATTCAAAACTTCTGCTATTGACATACCAGCTAGAAAATATGTATTAAGTGATTATTTTTTAGTATTCATAAAAGATTACATATTTTCCCATCCATTTTACCCAGTCCTCTTGGAAACCAATAACATCTCTTTCTCCTTCTCCTTCCTTCCTCGTTTCCTCTTTCCACCCTGTCTCCTTACCTCCCTTCCTTAGTAGATTTGGTGCATACGAGTAGAAAGTGCAAGATAAATCATACTAAAGCAACTGTTTCTCAATAAAGGGGGCAAGAATGTATTGATACAACAGAGAAAAGACAGTGTCTTCAGCAAGTGGTGCTGGAAAAGTTGGATAGCCATATGTAAATCAATGAAGTTAAAACACACCCTCATACCACATGTGCTTTCCTAGCGGCTCAGTGGGTAAAGCATCTGCCTTCAATGTGGGAGATCTGGGTTTGATCCCTTGATTGGGAAGATCCCCTGGCGAAGGAAATAGCAACCTACTCCAGTACTCTTGCCTGGAAAATTCCATAGATGGAGGAGCCTACAATCCATGGGGTTGTGAAGAGTCAGATACGACCGAGCAACTTCACTTTTCATACCATACACAAAAATAAACTCAAAATGGTTTAAAGACAAGTTTAAGACAAGACACCAGAAAACTCCCAGAAGAGAACATAGGCAAAACATTCTCTGATGTATACAGTACCAACGTTTTCTTAGGTCAAACTCCCAAGGCAGTAGAAATAAAAGTAAAAATAAACAAATGGGATCTTATCAAACTTATAACCTTTGAAAACCATAACCAGCAAAAGAAACCATAAACAAAATGAAAAGACAACTTATGGAATGGAAGAAAATAATCACAAATGATGGGACTGACAAGGGCTTAATTTCCAAGGTATACTAATAGCTCACACAACCCAACAACAACAACAAAAAAAAAAACACAAACAAACCAATTTTTAAATATGGGCAGAAGATTTAAATAGACATTTCTCTAAAGAAGACATATAGATGGCCAATAGACACATGAAAAGATGCTCAACGTTACTAATTACTAGAGAAATACATATCAAAATCAATGAGATACTCTCTCACACTGGTCAGAATGGCCATCATTAAAAAGTCTACAAATAATAAATGGTGTAGAGAGTGTGGAGAAAAGGAAATCCTCTTACACTGTTGGTGGGAATGTAAATTGGTGCAGCCACTGTGGAAACAGTATGGTGATTCCTCAAAAAACTAAAGATAGTGTTGCCATTGGATCTAGCAATCCCATTCCTGGGCAAATATCTAGACAAGACTATAATTTGAAAAGAAACATTCTCTCCAAAGATACATTCTCTCCCATGTTTATAACAGCACTATTTACAATAGGCAAGATATGGAAACAACCTAAATGTCCATCAACATATGAATGAAGAAGACACTGTATATACACACACTGAGTAATGGAACATCATTCAGCCATAAAAATGAAATAATGCCACTTGCAGCTACATGGATGAATCTAGAGATTATCATAATGAATGGAGTAAGTCAGAAAGACAAAGACAAATACCATATGATATCCTTATATGTGTCTAAAACATGACCCAAATGAACTTAACTATGAAACAGAAACTGACTCACAAACTCATAGAAAACAGACTTGTTGTCAACGGGGAGCAGAGTATAGGGAAGGGAAAGACTGAGAGTTTGGGGTTAGCAGAGGCAAACTATTATATACAGGATGGACAAACAACAAGGTCCTACTGTGTAACACCAGAACTCTATTCAATGTCCTCTGATAAACTACAATGGAAAAGAATATGAAAAAGAATATATATGCATAACTGAGTCACTTTGTTGTACAGTAAAAATTAACACAACACTGTCAATCAACTATACTTCAAGAAATTTTAAGTTAATAAAAAGCAATTCTTTACTCCCTTGCAAACCTTTAACATTTATTTTGGTTTTCCTTTAAAAAATACTGTCTTTCGGTTTGATTCAGTGTTTGTCTCTACGGATACCAATTATTTTCTCAACATGTAAATAAAACTCAGTCATTTATTCAGGACTACTGTGCAAGTTTTTTGGGGAAAAAAGTTCAATGTAAAATAACAGCACATTACAGAAAATGTAAGTAATCTATCACTTCAAGCTACAAATATTCATTGAGAGAAATATATGTCATGTTGGACATATAATGGTGACAGAAAAATTGAATATAACTGGTCAGTAGAGAAAAAAGACAATTCCAGATAGTGCTAAGTGATATAATGAAAATAAAATGAGCACATATGACAGTTATTGGTGTGTGTGTGTGCACCATATTTGCACTTACATGTGATAAATTTCCTTAGTTTCTGATTATCAAATGAAGAGTTCAAATAGATGATCTCTGGGGTATCTTCATTTCTTTTCTAGTGATGTAACTTTCTAATTTTGTTCCAAGTTTTCAGATCCATTTCACCATTTCAATTATGTAGTCTGTAGTCCACCCATAAAGTTCTTGAAAAATAATTGAAGAATGAAACATTCACCCATCATAATTTGAAAGCCATGTCTGTCTGTATTCTCTGTCTTCTAAATAAAAATCTAAAGGAAAACCAATGAGTATATTTTTCTATCAGAAGGGACACAAAACACAATTTTCATCCATGTTCCTCTTACCGTGTCTCTCTTTTTGCCTCTTTGCATAAAGAGGCTTTTAGAAACCACAGATTTCTGGCTGAAAAAAAAAAATGAATACAGTGGGTTGGACAATGGATGTCCAGTGGACAATGGCATGATCAAGTTTGTAGGTTTTTCTTTTCCTGTAAACTTCTTGGCTAGCGGGAATGGCTCTAGGCTCATCTCAGAGGCTCTGAAGGGGAGAGTCAGGGGTGAGTGCTCATTTTTGTATAGCCATTTGAAGATCTGTGGGCTAAGAAGAATTCCACATGAAAAGGCATTGTGTACTAGTAACGGTCAGGGATAGTGATGGCATTAATAATATCTAGAGAAATATTGCATTTATTTGAAGAAGGAAATGGCAACCCACTCCAGTATTCTTGCCTGGAGAATCTCAGGGATGGAGGAGCCTGATGGGCTGCCGTCTATAGGGTCGCATGCATGTATTGGTGGAGGAAATGGCAACCCACTCCAGTATTCTTGCCTGGAGAATCCCAGGAACAGAGGAGTCTGGTGGGCTGCTGTCTATGGGGTCGCACAGAGTTGGACATGACTGAAGTGACTTAGCAGCAGCAACATTGCATTTGTTATCTCTTTTGGGGACTGTGGCAGAACCTCTGAAACACTGTAAGTTCAACTTCTCAATTTGGTAAAAGAAAGAAAACGAACTTTGTGTTTAGATTTTTAAATGATGACTTTATTCTTCTCACTTAATAATATCAAAAATACCATCAAGAAAATGCATTTTTCTTTGTTGTCATGGAAAAGTACAGTCTAAAATTGTTTCCCACTATTATTATAAAGCCTGTTGTTTAAAAAACCTGTAAATGGAACATAGTTGGAAATCATGCTTTCAGTCCTTTTAGGTAGACAAATATACTTGTTTTATTTTAAATTTTGTTTAGAAGTAGACTCTTTCAGCCTCGCTTCTTTCTGTCACCTATTGCCTTTGCTTCATTTAGAAATTGAACATAGCCAAATCAGAGAAAGAAAGGGTGAAAATCATCTTCAGGATTAATCATTTTAAAAAATCACAAAAATAAAAAGGAGTTAAGACAAATGTTTGTGAAACTGATATGATGTATCTTTATTGCAGAGGCAAACCAAATTTACTGGACATGGGCTCTTTGATGATCAAGCCAATTCAGCGAGTGATGAAGTACCCTCTATTACTGTGTGAACTCCGGAATTCCACCCCTTCCTCTCACCCAGACTTCCGAGCACTGGAAGATGCCTATGCTGCAGTGAAACACATTAATGTAAACATTAATGAACTTAAAAGACGAAAAGATTTAGGTAAGAGGAGATATGATGAAGTGGGAGATTTGGGTTGGAGTCTTCTATTTATGTTTTGGAAGATCAGAATGTCTCAGTAGTTACAGCAGGTGCTGTGATAATGATCATTTGTGATCTAGAGATAGAGGCCAGGGAGGAGAGGATGGTTTTGCCTTTCTAGCTAGGTTCAGAAGAAGATCACGAGACACAAACATTGACAACTTTTCATCGAACAGCCCTACACTCAACCTCTTTTGACCACCACATGCGTGTTGACATATTACGGGCTGAAGAAACCCATAGCATATGATCCTCCTGTTCTTGGTGTTATATATATATGGCAGAAGGAATGGCCAGGTAGTTGGGAGCAGTGAATAGCTAGAGCTGAAAAGCGGTGGTGAGAAAGGTGGATACAGGTAAGATGACCTGGCTAAACCAACAGGCTTATTTGGTTCTGGAACACAAAGAATGGGTATTTTTGGCAATAATTTTTGCTCCATGAAGGGAGCAAGTATCTTTCTTTCTCAGATTAACAAATTATTGTTAACTATTCATTAACTAAGAGGTCAAGTGTTAGTCACTCTGTTGTATCCAACTTTTTGTGACAACATGAACTATAGCCTGCCAGGCTCCTCTGTCCATGGGATTTCCCAGGCAAAAATATTGGAGCAGGTTGCCATTTCCTACTCCAGGGGATCTTCCCAACCCAAGGATCGAACATGGGTCTCCAACAGTGCAGGTAGATTCTTGACCATCTGAGCCACCAGGGAAGCCCAGCTAAGAGGGAAGATTCACCTCTCAAGGAGAATGCAGATTTTTAAACAGGAAGCACAATTAGATGGTTTCTATCTTCTCAGGGTTAGCAGTGCACTGGGGTAGACCCTGGGTCCTCTCTCAGTGTGATTTGTGTCCATAAATTCTTAATTGGCTTTGTAGTTCTAACTTTAAATCTCAGTTCAACATTTAGAACAATGGTAGAACTGTGGAGCTAACTGACCCAACCACCGTGTGTTTATTTTCCTTGCCTTTATTTTCTAATTTTTATTTTACAAATTGTATATATTTGTATTAATAAATTGTAACTCTAAAGAAGAGCATAGAGTGAAAAGGGAAAGTTGCAGAACAAAAGATGCCATAAAAAATAGCCTGTAGACAAAGGATTACTATCTAGAATATATAATTATGGGTACTAAATAAATAATAAAGACATTCTAATACAAAAAATGTTAATAATAAAAATGAACAACTCACAGAAAAAAACAATACATTTTTAAATACCAAGATCCACTAGTAATCAGGGAAATGCAAATTAAAAACATAATGACAAAGTGTTTCCAGCCCATCAGATTGGCAATAAGATTTTTAGTGAATAATGTTAAGTGCTGAATATTAGTTTGCAGTTAAGAATGTAAATCCTAAAGGAAATCAGTCCTGAATATTCATTGGAAGGACTGATACTGAAGCTGAAATTCCAATACTTTGGCCACCTGATGCAAAAAGCTGACTCCTTTGAAAAGACCCTGATTCTGGGAAAGATTGAAGGAAGGAGGAGATAAGGAAGAGAATGAGATGGTTGGATGGCATAACCGACTCAATGGACCTGTGTTTGAGTCAGCTCCAGGAGTTGGTGATGGACAGAGAAGCCTGGTGTGGTGCAGTCCATGAGGTTGCAAAGAGTCAGACATGACTGAGCAACTGAACTGAACTTAACAGAAGGATGTAAATTGGAATCACCACTTTGGAGAACAATTTGACAATACTTAAGTTGAAAACGCACACACCCAAGACACAGAAAATCAGTTTCTAGATATCTGAGAAACACAGCTCACATGCTCATGGAGAGGTATACAAGTAACTAACATTGTTCTTGGAGAAGGCAATGGCACCCCACTCCAGTACTCTTGCCTGGAAAATCCCATGGATGGAGGCGCCTCGTGGGCTGCAGTCCATGGGATCGCTAAGAGTTGGACACGACTGAGCGACTTCACTTTCGCTTTTCGCTTTCATGCATTGGAGAAGGAAATGGCAACCCACTCCAGTATTCTTGCCTGGAGAATCCCAGGGACAGGAGAGCCTGGTGGGCTGCCGTCTATGGGGTCGCACAGAGTCAGACACGACTGAAGCGACTTAGCAGCAGCAGCATTGTTCATAATAGCAAAAGGAAAAAAAAAGAAAGAAGCAAGCACACAAAGAAAGTGGAGAGTGACTTCCATATTAATTCAGATAGATAAACTGTGTATTATAAACTATGATACCATAAGAGCATAAAATTTAAAGTACATGTATCAGTTGGATAAATCTTGAAAACACAATGTTGAGTTCTTTTAAAAAGTAAACTAGCAGGTGACAGAAGAATGAATGCAATATGGTACCATTATTAGAAAAATTAAAAATGTTCAAAATAATACTATACAGTATATGACTACATACCTATGAAGTAAAGGCACGAAAATAGGTTCAGATATAATAAAGCTCGTAATTGAGTATCACCATTTCCTTTAGGGATCAAAGATGGGGATCAGAGAAGCTTCAACTATTATGTGATTTTTTTTTTTTTAAAGAAAAAGACTGGAAACAAGGCAAAATGTGAAGGTTTGATAAAGCTGGGAGATGGACAATAGCTGTTGTATTAAATTAACTCTGCTGTTTGCTTAATCTTCAAATTTCAAAGTTTTAATGAGGAAAATTTTTCTACTCCCATGGTTCCAGTTTGCATAGCTAACATTTTAGTAAGTTTTCTTCAGCATTTTTATGTTTTTTTTTTTCTATTTTCTTTCATCTCTTTCTCCTCCTCTTCCCTTCCTTCTGCAAGATGTATGACACTACTGTTTTCTGGGTCTTTCAAAAAACTTAATTGTATACCATGAACATTTTTCAAGTTAATATGGTCTTCTTTTAAATGGCTCCATAGTAGTCCATTTAAAACTGTATTTATTAAATTACATTTAAAACTGTATTTAAATACATTTAAAACTGTATTTATTAAACATAATTTATTAAACTATACCTCTGTGGATATACTTTAGATTGTTTCCAACATTCTGCTATTAGGAAAAATGCTCTAGCAAATAAAACTTTGTAGGCTTGATTATGGGAAGTATATTTCTCTACATGGACTTCCTGGTCATAGACTATACTATTTTTATATTTAAGGTTCTGCCAAATTATTCTCTACAAAAACTATATTGATTTACTCTTCATCAACAGTGTATTAGAATGCCACTCTCACCACATCCTTACCAAAGCTGAAGGTTGGGGATATTTAACATTTTGAACGATATGAGAGGGAAAATAATTTTAAAGATAAAAAGGTATAGCTCAGAGGGATGGCTCAACTTACCTTAAATCTCTCAGCTAGTGGAGACAATTTTAGGATGGATATGAGGTCTCATGTTGGCTGCAGTTGTCTTTCCACTAGTTAGGTCTTGATGCTTCATTCTGGAGATCCCAAATAACAAGTATATTGTCCAAGAAGAGAGAAAAGAGCTTATTTTTTCCCCCAGTATCAGGAATTTCCCTAATATGGGAGGTAATTGCAGGTGGGCTTTGAGGAGCTCAAGTTCTAGGATGGTTTCTGAAGGTTTAGTGGGGTGGGCAGAGCAACTGAAGCATGAGCCAAAAATCCAAGTTTTATCTCAAATATAAATATTATTCTTAAATACTCCGGATGAAACACACACTTTCTGTACCACATGTGTTCAGATATGTTATTGCCTTCTTCCATTTCAGTTCTGAAATACAAGAAGAATGATGAGGAAGAATCACTTAAAGATAAATTGTCTAAACTAAATATTCATTCAATTAGCAAGAAATCAAAAAGAGTGACAAATCATCTAAAGATTCTGACCAGAGGAGAATCACAGGTAATTTTTCTTCTTGGGCCACATACCTTTTCCTGGGGAACACGACTGCTGATACTTTTGTGAGATTTCATTCAACTGTTATCAGAGCTGTTTCTGGAACACACTGAGACCGTCAAGGTAACTGCCCAGTGCTCTTTCCTTCTCTCTCTCCCCCTCCCTCCCTCTCCCTCCCTCCCTCTTTTGTGGGATAATGCCTTGGGTGGTGGTGGTATGGGGGGGTTAGTTTTGACTCTATTTTAGCTGTGGTGCTTCCATGCATGGAGAGGACAAAGGAGAGATAAGGACAAGACAGGGATCAACAAAGGATGCCCCAGGAGTCCTGACACCATCAATTAGCACATGAAAGAAAGTTGTGTCCAACTCTTTGCAACCCCACGGACTGTAGCCTGTTAGGCTCCTTCATCCATGGGATTTTACAGACACGAATACTAGAGTGGATTGCCATTTCCTTCTTCAGGGAATCTTCCCAATCCAGGGATGAACCCAGGTCTCCTGCATTGCAGGGAGACTCTTCACCAGCTGACCCACCGGGGAATCCCAATTAGCATTTAATCTCACCCAAGGCAATGCCCTCCTTTCATCTCTGTCTCCTTTCTGCTTTTTAAAAATCTCATTTCTTTTAGTACCCTTGGTGTTCATCTTATATTTATTTCACCTATAGTGTTTAAAGGCCTATCTTAGTGTGATTTTTCCTACCTGTTATCCCTTTCATCTTCCCCTACCCTCAGGTGACATTATAGTCCTGGGTAACTCTTTGGTGTCATCCTGAACACTTTTATCTCAATCCCTAATAAACAATTAATGGATTAGCAAAGCCTCTCAAGCTTTAATATGCATGAGAATGACCTGAGGAACTTGCCAAAATATAAATTCCTGGGTTCCATTGGGTTCAAACCTGCAACCTGAAAGTTTGTATTTTTATAAAGACTCCAGATACTTTTCAGCTAATCGATCTGCAAATTGAAAATCACAAGATAGAAAGGTCAAGGCCCAGAAGTGGTAATACAGTGGGCCTCTAACCAAAAGTAGGCAGAACAGTACTGAAGATACTAGATAGTACTTCCCGACCCCCCTTTTCCTATGCCTCATTGCATTCTTCATTACGTCAGCATCCAAAAAATTGTTTTACTTTGAACTAGAGGCAACTGGTTCAGCTCTGACTCTTCTTATCTACCTCACTATTTGGCTGCTGTGGTCTTTTTTCTTTTCATTAAGTCTTTGCAGCTTTCAGACCACTAAACTAAAAGTGGCCTCTTCTCTTCTGAATGCCTGACACACTTACTCAATGTATCTCAGCCTTGGCAATGTTAGTATTTGCAGGAGTCAGCACAGAAATTATGAGCAAAGTTTTTGAAGTCATTCAGACCTGGGTTTGAACCTCACTTCTACCACTTAATAAATATTTGTCTTTAGGTGCATAAATTCAGTGTAACCATCCGTAAATTATAGTAGGGAATTATAGTAGGACCTAATACAGGAAGTGGTTGTGAGGATTCAATTGTTGGGGGAGTGTGTAATGTCCTCGGTTCTGTCTTGCCGCAGCAAAGATTTGAAATGATGGACCAGTGTTACAGCTCAGTTACAGCTCAGAGTTCTATTTGGCTAACAAAGGATAGTACACCCTCAAGGCATGAGGGCAGGCTGACCCCAAAGAAGAGGCGTCTATCAGTCTTGTCTTCCTCTTTTTATGTTTGTCTACTCCACCCCTTGAGCTTGCCCTATGCAAATTGGGCTGGCCAAGAAAGAGGCCTGTTTGTTTCACCTGAGGTTCTCACCCCTGTCCTCGGATTTTCTTTTGTTCCATTTTTGCAGCGTTTTTCCCTCTCCTTGTCTTTTAGCCACTGCCATTTTGGATTCCTTTTTCCTATTCTAACTACTAACACAATGAAATGATACATATTTTAAAAAGTACTTAAAATAATGTGTAAGCATTCAATATATTGGCTATCATCATCACTATCTTATTTTGCATACTGTTATTTGCCTTTTAACCTGCAGACTTCTTACTCCCTTGCAGATAAAACTTCTTTATGCATAATGTATTAATCATATCTCATACTTCCCGTGTTTTATGATGTTTTGCCATCTTAAAAAAGCTTGCAGGCCAAAGAAAACGCCACTGGTAGGGCTAACCCACTCTTACATAGGGCAAAGAACTCAGTTGGAATTGCTTCTTTCATTTACAGACCAACCAATCCTGGGTCTAGAGCCACAACCACCTCCTTATCTAAATCTCACAGGTGAAGCCAATATTTCTCTGCCCTAGATCATTCCAAGGCCAGGTACCAGGCAACCAGAACCACTTCTATAGCCCAAAGCCTACTGGAATTATTCAAACTGGGTAGTCCTAAACATTTTACTCTGCCCCCAGCTCTTTCTCTGTGGCTTCTCACAGAAACTCCAATAAAGACTCTAGCCTTGACTTTTCTCTTGCTCCTTCCTGCCAGATGACCCAGTCTCACTGATTCCCCTGTGATCCTGCATGACATGCAGTGACCACTTCTCTAGGACCTGAGAGTATAATCAACCTCCAGGCTTCATTCTCTTTTCCTCCCATGGCTGCACTGTCCATTCCCTATCATACCCAATATGGATATTCTTACAACATATGGCTTATATCATCCTGTACTTACTTCTTGCTTTTCTTCCATTGCATAGAGGAGATAATTCCAGGCCTCCCTCTCTTCAATGTGGAACTATAACGTGGGAAGCTTGAGACATTTATGGTGTGTGGTCATAGATAGGGAAAAGGAAAATCTAGATGTTTCAACTAAAGACAATAGTAACAATTGAATTGGGAATTCATTTGAAGAAGAGACTGTAGCCTCCATGAACATGTGTAAACGTAATGTAAACAATTCTTCCCTACTGTTTAGGATGTTGCTTCTGACCCAAGACAATACGATTGACAAACAATATCCAGGCCTTAATCCTGGGCAGGCTCCTATAGAAGCTGTTCCAGTCTTTAATGCATTTGCTATCAACTTCTGATATTTTCCAATTGCAAACTGAAAGTGAATTGTAGTTAAAGTAGCCTGAAGGGATATTAATTAGATTTTTTCCCATTAATCTTTTGAGAGGATGTCCTGTCAGCAATGAAGCATTTCACTGTTAATCAGAAAATCAGCTGCATATGCTGGACTGTAGAAAAGATAAATCTCAAATCAGTCAATTTTGCAATTGTCAGCAGCTCAAATGAAATATTTGGTGGAGTTAGGGTATAAAACTGTTACCCAAGAGGAAGATTCTATTCCATTCATCACACATATATTGAACTCCTTTGTACCCAACACTATTAGAGATTGCAAATGCAAAAGAGTTCTAAATTCAGACAGTTTGGGTTGGAATCCTAGTCCTATTAACATGGGTAAGTTTCTTTAACTTCTTATATTAGGTCACAGAGAGATTCCAAAAGATAGCATCTTAAGTCAGAGAGTCATTTATTTCTCTCTCTTATAATCGTCCAGATGGGCTGTGCTGCACAAGATCCTCCAGGATCCCAGTTCCCAGTTTTGTGCTGTGCTGTTCCCCAAACATATTGTCTTCATCTGCCTCATTAAAGCTGGCTCACTGCCATGTCTTCAGTCAAAGTCCCAAGGACAATGTTGTAAGCCAAGATTCAGAAATGGAATGTATCACTTCCGCTCGCATCTTATTTGCCCAAATTTGCCCTGTAACCCAGTCACCAGGGCAGAACCTGCTGCAAGGGAGTCTGGGAAGGGCTGTCTCTACCAGGGCGGCTGTGTGTCCATCTTAAACTAAAAGTGCAGGTTCTATTGGTAGAAGGTCAACATGGGGAATGTTCAAAATGTCTGCCACACCTCCTGGAACTTCTGTTTCTTATCTCTAAAATGACGGTTATCATAGTATCTACTTCATAGGGTTGTGTAAGACTTAAATGAGAAAACGGAAGACAGGTTTTAGCACAAGTGTGTAAAACACATTTGAAAGTGAAGTCAAAGTGTCAGTCACTCAGTCACTTTCCAACCCTATGGACCATAGCTCCTCAGTCCATGGATTCTCCATGCAAGAGTACCAGAATGGGTTGCCATTTCCTTCTCCAAGGGATCTTCCCAACCCAGGGATTGAACCCTGGTCTCCCACACTGCAGACAGGCTCTTTACTGTCTAAAAATCATAGTGTTTAGTAAATGTCACTGATTATTATTATTAAGGAAAACCGCTTCCTTTCCAATGCTTGCAATCCACCAATGGAGAGAATTGCTTAAATCATTAACTAGTGAGAGCACATAGGATGGCGCAATTAATTTTCTGGAGTGGAAAGAACAGGAATGAGAGGAAGGAGTTGTAGCAGGGATGACAGTTGAGCAAGTCCTTAAAAAAAATAAACAGGACTTTGCAGAGAAGAAAAGGGACAGCAGCATATTCCAGCAAAATAGCACAGCATGAGAGGCTTGGAAATAGGAAGTGGAACCGGGCAATATTTTTCATGTCATGATCCTTGAAACTCTTACTTTAGCATCATCTGGGTCCAAGCCAGGACACACAGAGTAAAGTAGTTGGTCCTTGAAAACTACATTTCAAAGAAATCTGTCCAAGCATTATGCTTCAAACTGGCTCAGAGCATAGAGCTCCTAGGGCAGAGGGTAATGAATTTTGTGCAGATTACAAAGAATGAGTCTGCCTATTTGATGAAAAGCTTTGCAGATAAACAATTTTAAAGGACTTAAAAATAGTAAAATAAAATGTCACCATTTTCTATGCATTCAGTTCTAAGGTCAACCATGTAAACTAATGGATGTAAGAACTGAGAACAACTTCAGTTATTAGCCAGTACCAAACTGATTATACATACCATATTCCATAAAACAGATGTGTGTTCACACAGATTTTGCCGATACAAAGCTGGTTCTGATCTTTGTTTTGTATAATTTTGAATGTTAAGAAATATTTCTCATCATTAACGGAATGATGTCTTCTTAGAAATTGCCAGAAGCACATAAAAAGCATATTTTTCTGAATGCCAACAGGTATACATGTAAGATACCAATGACAACAAAAAACTGAACACGTGACCACAATCTTAACTCTGCAGAGTTTTACTACCAGAACTGTTTTTGTTAAGATAATTCATCAACTTTCAAATTTGAGTTGATAATGAATTATCATATTGCTTTAGCCAAGACCCTAAGAATATTTTCTGAGTAACCACTGGGAAATAAATTGGGATGAATCCTATCAGCAAAATGATAAATTCTACTCAATAGATCAAATTTTTACTTTAATTTTTCATTTTACTGATTATTTTATAGACCTACAAATGCAGTGTAATTTAGGAGAACACATATAATACATGTCATTATATGCCACTCTAGAGGGAAGTTCTGCATCCCACAGCTACTGTGACTAGGTGAAGCAATGTGAAAGGCACTACACAGCTCTGCTGCACTAATTGAACATCTGTTGTGTCATGTGTTGGACAAAGAAAGGACTGTGTTAAGACAGTCAGCATCGTATGAAAAGTTTTCATCTAAACAAGGAGTTTTCTTGTAACATGCTGGGCCAATATGGTTTGTGATGTTCTTTAAAAAAAAATGCCAGATTTCTTTGAATTATAAAAATAAATAATTTTATCTATATTTTAGGTGAAAGATAATACCTTTAACAGAGAAGAAAAGCTATTTCGATCTTTAGAAAAGACTGTGAGGCACTGTGTGAAGAACATTTCATTCTGTCTCCAACACATACAGGTGGGTGAGACACCACTGTTTTTTTCAATGTTTCTCTACAAGAAGGTCTTGATGTCTCTGGTTTTAATAAGGAGTAGATGTGACTGTTCATTCATTTATATGATGACACCTATTATACCAAATTTGGGAGGCTCCCAAATTTGGTGAGGGTGAGGGAAGCAAATACAAAGACTTGGGTTTTGCACTCTGTCCCCTTCCTCTTCCATCCTTCCCCTAATCTAAATCATCATACAGTGGGACAAGCATGGTTCACATGCTTGCCACATGGAGCTGGACCATTAGCATAGTTTCTTTATAATATGCTAAATGGCAGACAAAGTAGAAATGTTATTTGTTTGATTATACCAACATATATCTTTCCTGGCCCTAAAACACATATTTGCAAATTTAAGATTAGGACTCAGAGAAAAAAGAAAGCCAAAAGAGGGGAAAAAATAAAACTAGAGAAATTAAAAAGTAAAAGTGCATAATATAAAGGCCATAAGTTCAGTTCAGCTCAGTCTCTCAGTCGTGTATGACTCTGAGACCCCATGGACTGCAACATACCAGGCCTCCTTGTTAATTGTCAACTCCTGGAACCTGCCCAAACCCACATCCATCAAGCTGGTGATTCCATCCAACCATCTCATCCTCTGTCGTTCCCTTCTCCTCCTGCCTTCAATCATTCCCAGCATCAGGGTCTTTTCTAATGAGTCAGTTCTTCTCATCAGGAGGCCAAAGCATTAGAGTTTTAGCATCAGTCCTTCTAATGAATATTCAGAGTTGATTTCCTTTAGGATTGACTAGTTTGATCTCCTTGCTGTCTAAGGGACTGTCAAGAGTCTTCTCCAAAACCACAAGCATCAATTCTTTGGCACTCAGCTTTCTTTATGGTCCAGCTCTCACGTCCATTTGAGACTACTGGAAAAACCACAGTTTTGACTAGATGGACTATTGTCGGCAAAGTAATGTCTCTGCAAAGCTTTTCTTTCAAGGAGCAAGCGTCTTTTAATTTCATGGCTGCAGTCACCATCTTCAGTGATTTTGGAGCCCAAGAAAAGAACGTCTCACTGTTTCCATTGTTTCCCCATCTATTTGCCATGAAGTGATGGGACCAGATGCCATGATCATCAGTTCAGTTCAGTCACTCAGTCGTGTCCGACTCTTTGCAACCCCATGAATCGCAGCACGCCAGGCCTCCCTGTTCATCACCATCTCCCGGAGTTCACCCAGACTCATGTCCATCGAGTCCATGATGCCATCCAGCCATCTCATCCTCTGTCGTCCCCTTCTCCTCCTGCCCCCAATCCCTCCCAGCATCAGAGTCTTTTCCANATTATGTAAGAAACGAGGCGCCGGTCTATGTTCGATGCAGGATGCAGGATGCTTGGGGCTGGTGTATGGGGACGATCCAGAGAGACGTTGTGGGGTGGGAGGTGGGAGGGGGATTCAGGATTGGGAACTTGTGTACACCTGTGGTGGATTCATGTCAATGTATGGCAAAGCCAATAGAGTAAAGTCAAATTAAAAAAAAAAAAGATGTGCAGAAATATGAGATCTGCTGAATTAAAAATGCACAACTTGAGATCTGCAAGTGAAATTATTTTGGGGCAAAATGAAAAACTGGAGCCCGGAAGACAGCACCTCAGATAGCTCTGAGAAATTGCTCCAAAGAAGCAGAGAGATCAGTATAAATGTGACTTTGATGAAGGGGTAATATATGCAAACAAGCACATGTTTTTGCAAAAGGTTTATACTAGTCTTATGAAGCTTTCTGCTAGTCACAGGAACAGTGATTAGCAGAAACATTCACATGACAGAACATCCACATGATAACATAACATTCACCATGAATGATTGTAGTGCTTTTTTAGATATGAGGAGATACAAGAATTGGGCTCATGAAATCCTTAAAATATCTAATTATCTGAAGACTTGTCCTGCCAGGTTTTCCCTGAGCATGACAGCCTCATGTCTGCTCTCCACCCTGAACTCTTTTCAGGAGTTGTTGAGATCAGCAGCTGCAATAGCATGATTTAATCCTTGTAGAGGTAGATGGAGAAGGAAATGACAACCCACTCCAGTGTTCTTGCCTGGAGAATGCCAGGGATGGGGGAGCCTCATGGGCTTCCGTCTATGGGGTCGCACAGAGTCGGACATGACTGAAGCCACTTAGCAGCAGCAGCAGCAGCAGAGGTAGATGGTGAGTGCATGGCAACTGGCAATTTGTAAGTGACAGATCTGTGAAAATTATCTCCTAACAATCTCTTCAAAAGATCACAAAACTAAACATGAAGACTTCATAGAATACTTGTTTTACTTCATACAATACTTGCTTCTTTAATCAGGTCTTCATGTAAGTTACCCATATTTTCACCACCATTATTATATATAATTAAGGATAATAGGTCTTTCCTGATAGCTCAGTTGGTAAAGAATCCTCCTACAATGCAGGCGACCCCAGTTCAATTCCTGGATTGGAAAGATCTGCCAGAGAAGGGATAGGCTAACCACTCCAGTATTCCTGGGCTTCCCTTATGGCAGTTGCTGCTGCTGAGTCGCTTCAGTCTTGTCTGACTCTGTGTGACCCCATAGACAGCAGCCCACCAGGCTCCGCCGCCGCTGGGATTCTCCAGGCAAGAACACTGGAGTGGGTTGCCATTTCCTTCTCCAATGCATGAAAGTGAAACGTGAAAGTGAAGTCACTCAGTCGTGTCCGACTCTTCGTGACTCCATGGACGGCAGCCCACCAGGCTCCTCCATCCATGGGATTTGCCAGGCAAGAGTATTGGAGTGGGGTGCCATTGCCTCCTCTGATGGCAAAGAATATTATGAGGCTTCCTGTGTAGCTCAGAAGGTAAAGCAACTGCCTGCAATATGGGAGACCTAGGTTCAATTCCTGGGTCAGGAAGATCCTCTGGAGAAGGAAATGGCAACCTACTCCAGTATTCTTACCTGGAGAATCCCATGGACAGAGAAGCCTGGTGGGCTACAGTTAATGGGATTGAAAGAGTTAGACAAGACTTAGCACTATCTCTTTCTTTCTAAGGCTGTTTCAATTGTTGTTCCCAGGTGGATAAAATTATAAAGAATTTAGGCCACTCTTAGGTATTCAAAGCTGAATATGTTTTTATATAATCTAGTATTCCTTATGAAAAAACAGCTAAAAAAATGAATCCAGGAGTCAGCTGTCATTCCTAAATGAAAAGTATTATTGTATCATTCATTGGAATTATTTTTTATATGGTATGTCTTAAATAATGATCTTGTTTCATTTTTAAATATTTTCTTCCTTTAAAAATGTCCACACTATTTTAACAATTGGCAATTATTTAATGATATGAGATAAGAATTGACATTCTGTTGTCTAGTGTTTGAAGTGTTAAGAACTATTAAGTCTCTCCTTTTTTTTTTTAACCTGAAGGCAGTTATAGAAAATTGTTTACCATGAGGTTAGATTCTGCAAGTTGTATCTTTTAAAATTATACTTGCTTTTAAGCCATTTGTATATGCAGCAGTCATTTATTTATTTGTTTATTTTACCTAAAACTAGTAATCAAATAACCGCATTTGGCCTTTAGATATTTTAAAATCAAATGTCCCTGAGGATTTTTGCTTCATTTACAAATGTAACTTGTTTGAAAATATGATAGATTTCTGTATTTCTCTTTCTTGAAATGTTTGTCTTCGAAAAAAAATGCTAATAGGAATAAAGGTGTAGGCTACAGTACTAGGAAAAGCAATCTGAATATATTCATTGACAATAATATATTATGTATGACTTACCACATACTCATACAATTTAAGGAAACAAGGATTTTAGAAAAAGAGCAGGCAATTTAATAAAGAAAGAACTTTCTTTTTAAAATGTGTAATATGTCTACATTTGTATGTGGGTTTGTTTTTATTCATGAGTGAATTGTGGTGGCCAAACCAAAATTTATTATGAAAATAGCATGTTGAAGTCACAAAAATAACCATTAGGTAATAATCAATAACCCCTTTTATTTTTTTAAATTATTGTGCCAGATTAGCCTTTGAAAACAAGAGTAAGAAAAATAATTTTATGTTTAATTAATTATTAGTCTTTTTTTTAACCTAAAATAAATGTAAAACCTGAGAAATGAAAGAATTATTATTATGGGTCATTGGAAATTTTATGGCCATTGAAGAACATAGATTTTCAATGTTGCTATTATTGACCCCAAGGGGGGAGAAAATTGCCCTTGGAAGGATGAAAAAATTTAGATCAGTTTTGTTTTTCTAGAGCTCAAATTTACATATAGACTCATATTCCTTATTATTTATTATCAAAACTATGGTTTTTCCATTAGTCATATATGGGTGTGAGAGTTGGACTGTAAAGAAAGCCAAGTGCTGAAGAATTGATGCTTTTGAACTGTGGGGTTGGAGAAGACTCTTGAGATTCCCTAGGACTCCAAGGAGATCCAACCAGTCAATCTTAAAGGAAATCAATTGTGAATATTCATTTAAAAGACTGATGCTGAAGCTGAATCCCCAATACTTTGGCTACCCGATGCAAAGAACTGATTCATTGGAAAAGACCCTGATGCTGGGAAAGACTGAAGACAGGAGGAGAAGGGGAAGACAGAGGATGAAATAGTTGGATGGCATTACCGACTCAATGGACATGAGTTTGAGCAATCTCCTGCAACTGGTTATGGGCAAGGAAACCTGTTGTGATGCATTCACGGGGTCACAAATAGTCAGACAGGACTGAGCGACTAAAGTGAACTGAGCATTAATATGAAGAAGGTAATGGCATTCCACACCTCTATCCTTGCCTGGAAAAGTCAATGGACAGAGGAATCTGGCAGGCTACAATAAAAGGGGTTGCAAAGAGTCAGACAAGACTAAACACACACACATAAATCTTATAATTCTTTATTAGAATTGATATTAAACAGAGAATATATTGAAAATTAAGTTATTTACCTTCGGTTCAGTTCAGTTCAGTCGCTCAGTTGTGTTCAACTCTTTGCAACCCCATGAATTGCAGCACGCCAGGCCTCCCTGTCCATCACCATCTCCCGGAGTTCACTCAGACTCACGTCCATTGAGTCCGTGATGCCATCCAGCCATCTCATCCTTGGTTGTCCCCTTCTCCTCCTGCCCCCAATCCCTCCCAGCATCAGAGTCTTTTCTAATGAGTCAACACTTCGCATGAGGTGGCCAACGTACTGGAGTTTCAGCTTTAGCATCATTTCTCCCAAAAAAATCCAAGGGTTGATCTCCTTGTAGTCCAAGGGACTCTCAAGAGTCTTCTCCAACACCACAGTTCAAAAGCATCAATTCTTCGGCACTCAGTCTTCTACACAGTCCAACTCTCACATCCATACATGACCACAGGAAAAACCATAGCCTTGACTAGATNTTCTTTGGAACTCTGCATTCAGATGCTTATATCTTCCCTTTTCTCCTTTGCTTTTCGCCTCTCTTCTTTTCACAGCTATTTGTAAGGCCTCCCCAGACAGCCATTTTGCTGTTTTGCATTTCTTTTCCATTGGGATGGTCTTGAATCCTGTCTCCTGTAGAATGTCACGAACCTCATTCCATAGTTCATCAGGCACTCTATCTATCAGATCTAGGCCCTTACATCTATTTCTCACTTCCACTGCCATGATCATAAAAACCACAAAAACCCACATGCGCATCTCAAATTTAGCTGTAGGCTACCTCCCAGTCAACCCCAAAATGGAGATATGATCACGCAATTTTAAGACAAACCAAATACCTTTATTTATTTTATAACTGGTAATTTGTAACACCCCCTTTACAGTTCTGATCCTTCTCCAGGGGATCTTTCCCACCCAGGGATCAAACTCACATCCCTTGCCCTGGCAGGCGGATTCTTTACCACTGAGCCACTTAGGAAGTCCTAGTTAATAAATGGTTCCTCCCTATTTTCTAGTTTTTCTCTTGGATATGTTTTGGAAGATGTTTGCATGCTGTAATAGACGATCATACCAACAGAAGATTAAGCTGACAGGCATAGTGATTTGGAGACAAGGTTCTATGTTACATAACCAACAAGCCATATTCTTTTTTTTTTTTTAATTAACTGATGCAAAACCTGATTTTGCAGTCAGATTTTCTAATCTCTTCCTAAAGCCCTGACTTCTGTGAAAGGAAAATCAAATCATAGTTATAACATCCAGAGGGCAGTGGAAACCCTGTGCCTGATACACTTTTCAAGGAGTCAGTGCCTCCTGGGAACATCTACAGAAAAGTCTTATATTTCCACTAACTGATTCAACAAAAGTGTGATCATCTTCTCTTAAAGAGAAGATTAAATTCATCTGGTGACATAAATTAAAGGGGAGTGATTTTTAAAATAAGAGATCTGTAAGAATTGAATGATTAAAAATAGCCAACGAGGGAATTGAAGATGGACTCTACTTAATAAAAAAGGGTGTCGTACCAACGGAGCAATATGAGAAAGTGACAAAGGGAAAAGTAAGGATATAGGTCATTACAAGTAACCTGACTGTGTAAAGTGTTTACAGATTTTTTCATTCCCTAACAGTTATTTTGATGAAGTGCACATTTGGGATGCACTTCCTTGTACTCACTTCAGAACTTTGCACTTTTGGTAACTTTGTTCTTGGCTTCCAGGATGCCGTGCCTTTAGCTCTGCAGAGCATGATGGAGCTCCAGGAGATTTCACACAACAAAGATGAGGAGGAGAGCAGCTATTCAGAGTCTCCAAGTAATACCCCAAATCCCTCTGAAGACTTTGTAAGTTATTTATATTCACAGATGAATGCAAATGGAAATAGTAGGGTGAGAAGAAAGCTGCTTTTCATTTACTTCTTTGGAGCTAAAAATAAAATGTGCACTAAAGCAAATACTAATGTCAAAATTAGTAGATTTAAACAGGAGTTTTTTTAATTATTAAATATTTTGAAGTGGATTTGTGAGGCTTTTATTATAATCAAAATGTAAGAGGGTTCCAGACTGTGTTTGTAGGATATCCAGTGTCTGTGCAGATTTTAAAATCAACATTTAGTTTAAGTCTTCAAATGGTATATTAGGGATTTATTAAGTTAGGAAGCGGTGATTTTCTTAGAGGAATCTCTGGAAATGCTGAGTTTTTACAGGAGGAGTGAAGATATTCTGTGAGGATGACTTTTCTTAACATACTATACACTGGAATGTAAGAGAATAATAGTCGCTCAGTGTATCCAATTCTTTACGACCCCATGGACTGTAGCCTTGCCAGGCTTCTCTGTCCATGGAATTCTCCAGTCCCGAATACTGGAGTGGGTAGCTGTTCTCTTCTCCAGGGGATCTTCCCAACCCAGAGATCGAACCCAGGTCTCCCACGTTGCAGGCAAATTCTTTACCATCTGAATCACCAAGGAAGCCCAAGAATACTGGAGTGGGTGGCCTATTCCTTCTCCAGGAGATCTTCCTGACTAGGAATCAACCAGGCGTCTCCTGCATTGTAGGAGCTACCAGAGAAGCCAAGTAAGACCTTTCTAATCAGAAGGGGCTTTTGTTTAAGAGTCGTAGGTCTTCTGTTCTGTGGTAAAATACTTGTTTCCTAAGAATTATATGAAATATACAGAATCATAAAGCAAAAATTGGGAATCATTAAAAACATGCTTGAGGCAAGAAAGTATTTGGGCAGCAAACTAGTCTGAGTAATATTTATTTTAATTTAGTATCTTGGGCTAGATAGGTATTATTATTATTTCATAATAATATTTCAAGTATTATATAAAAGATATAATAGACTCCTCCATCATCCTGAAGGTCCTTGAAAATGACATTTTTTGGTATTGGTATGATTGGCATTTGGGGTCAGATGAATCTTCATTGAGTGGCCCTTGTATTGAAGGATATTTAGCTTTCCTACCAGGTCTGAACCCCAGTAAATGTCTGCCATCTCATATTTTTGAATCCTGGGAAGTGATACAACACCCACTCCAATAGAAAAACACCCAGAGACATCTAGCTTTCCTGGCACTGGGTAATGGAAAGTCATGATTACATCTGAAACTAACATGGTAGATTAGATGGATGGGAGGGAGGAAGGGGGTGAGAGAGGCAAGGGGAAAGGAGAGGGTTTTTATAACACGTTAAATGGAAAAAATGTGCCTAGATCTTTATATGTTTTCTGGACTTAATTACAGTGAGCACATTTTAGAAAAGTCCTCATGGGTTTGCTCTCTGGTTTAATTCCAACTCATTAAGGTGATAAATATTTATTGAACACCCCGTAAGACCATAGTATATAGCTTCCCCATCATCAAGAATGCTCCAGAATGAAGAGATAAGGCGTCCTTCCCTACCTTGCATAAAACTACAAGGATGATAAATTAGGCTAAATTAGAAAGCGTAATATTAAAGTACCTTTGTATGAACAAAGTGTATTGAACTCTTTTTTAAAAAATCAAATATTAAGCACTCAAATCTAACTAAAGGCAGAACAATTGTTTTTAATCTAACCATGAGAATATCTATCTACACATTTTGTGTAGCACAAAATATTAGAATAAAATCTGATTCTTATTTGTTCCAATTGTAATTCCTATGTACAGATGAACTGGTTCATGTCTGTAGGTCACAGAACATATATATTATAACTATATTCTAATATTGTAATTAGTAGAGTAGGAAATGGCAACCCACTCCAGTATCCTTGTCTGGAAAATTCAATGGACAGAGGGGCCTGGCAGGCTATAGTCCATGGGGGTCACAAAAAGTCACACATGGCTGAGTGACTGAGCATTGTAATTAGATTATTCATCCAACTATGTCACAAACACAGTAATTCATTCCAGTAAACATATTCTTTGCTTAGTTGACAGACTCATTAAATAATCTGCAGGTGTATATTGATTATTTTATAAGCTAGATATCAAATTTAATCTGTGCTGGCTATTGCTGGCACCAATATGAGATTGGTTTCCCTCCTCTTCTCCAGTTCCCATGTGTTCAGACAAAGCTACCAGAGGTCATGACTGCGTGCTAAGTCGTTCAGTCATGTCTGACTCTGTAATCCCATGGACTATAGCCTTCCAGGCTCCTTTGTCCATGGGATTCTCCAGGCAAGAACACTGGAGTGGGTTGCCACGTCCTTCTCCAGGGGATCTTCCCAGCCCAGGGATCGAACCCAAATCTCCTGCACTGGCAGGCAGGTTCTTTACCACTATCACCACCTGGGAAGCCCTGCCAGGGATCACATAAGTTATTTAATACAAACTGCTGCTCAGATGCTGATTCCCTAGAACATCTTTCAGGGTACAAAAGAGAAATCTTTTTCCAAATTGCTATAGCCTAATCATGACACCCAAGCATATATAATAAAGGGAAATGTTGAGTAGTTAGCAAACATAGGAGACTTAGAACAGAGGGGAGGCAAGAGGAAACAAAAGAAATTAAATCTAGACTGCTCAGGTGCTGGCATGGAGCTAGATAGTGATTCAGTGTTCATTTTCAATGCCTCGGACCCACAAATATAACAATTTAGGACACAGGATCACCATCAGCTTAATCCTGCAAGGTATTTAAAGAGGAAGCAATAGCTAGCCATTTCTGTAACAGGAACAAAATACCTGTAATAAGGGGTACTCTCTGTATAGAGGATATAACTTCACTACCAGAATTAACCAGCAAGGTAGACAGGGAATGGGTGGGGGTGTAGGTGTGGGAGGAACAGGACACAGCCTCTCCTAAGACCAACTGTCCTGATATGTGCATTATCAATAATACAGGTTCGGTAGTCCAAGGTGGAGATTACCTGCAACGCTATATTCGGGAGGAGCTCCACTTGGCTCTGAGATTAGAAAGAAGGGGAAGGGGAAAGTGTGGAGGGAGATGACCCCACCGACAAAGCCAATGGTTGTGGAGGGAAGGCCGGAGCATAGTTTGGGTGTGCAGGTTTCAACTTTTGTATTCTTCCTCCTGTTCACTCTTTAGTTCCAACGTTAGAGTCTAGAGTTGCTATTTTAGGTTCTTGCACAGGTTTAACTAGACAAAAAAAAAAGAAAGTTAAAAAGAAACACAACATGATCCCTTGCTCTTCGAACTTGGCTAGGTACTTTCCTGCCTTCCTTTGTGCTCCAGCAAGGAGGAAGTGAGCTATTGATTACAGCCCCGGGCTTGGCATCGGGTGTTGCTCCTCCGTGATGGCGTTGTTCTGCTCTTTCGGCAGGCAGCTCATTTGCAGAGGCTCGTCCTGACGCCCCTGTCAGCCCTGCTGTCCCTGTTCCCAGGGCCTCAGAAGCTAATCCAGAAACGCTATGACAAACTGCTGGACTATAACAGCTACTTGCAGCGGGCGGCGGCAGATGAGTCAGACTTGGCCAAAAGGGAATATGAGGCCCTCAATGCCCAGCTGGTGGAAGAGCTCCAGGTGTTCAATCTGGCCGCGCGGAAGATCCTCCTCAACTGTCTGTGCAGTTTCATCACCCTGCTCAGGGCCCTGATGACCGAGGCCCGGCGGGTTCACACCGCCATGGTGCCGGTAAGCACAGCACCAGGATCTGTCAGAAACCACGCCGTGCAAAGCAGCCTACCCAGAGCGTGCTTGAGTCTAGTGCGCATGTGTGTGGTGTCCACTGAAGCCAGGCAGAGAGTGGTCTGCTCCTTATCCCTCTTCCCCACGGGAAGCTAAAAGCAAGCTTCCCGGTGCGGGTTCACTGTGACTTACACACACGGAGTTCTTTTTGGAGATTCCTTTTCAAACACTAAACATCTTTCAGCTTGGCTCCCTTTGTTGGCAGAACCAATGTAGCTCCATCAGCCTGATGCGATCTTGAAGCTTATCAACTTATATTTTGTATTATCTTCCTATTCAACAGTTTCTAAATGTTAACCATGACTAAGACATGGATCCAAAAATAAGGCCATCTCAGTGTAGTGATAGAAATAGGATAGCCGTCAAACCAGTCTTTGTTTTGCTATTGTTTTTCTCTGAGGAATAGAAGCCTGACGTGTGTCTGTGTGAGAAATATGTGCATATATCTAAAACAGGCCTTCTTGGTGTCTTAGCAGTAAAGAAGCCGCCTGCAATGCAGATGTGGGTTCCACCCCTAGGTCAGGAAGATCTCCTGGAGGAGGAAATGGAGATCAATCCACGCCCGTATTCTTGTTGCGAAAATCCCATGGTCAGAGGAGCCTGGCGGGTTACAGTCCATGGGATCACAAAGCGTCGGACAGGACTGAAGCGACTGAGCATGCATGCATATATAAAATGTAGATATATTAATACATAAAATATATACCTATACCTATATATCTTAACTTTCCATTAGGGTATAATTTTATAATCATTTTCTGAAGAAGAAAGATATTTATAGCCTAATATCAACTTTAAAAAAATTAGCTTTGTTACCTGTCCTTTCAAGTATATGACTTATCTTTCAGCTGGTTAGATATTTAATGGACATTTGGAGAAAAATATATTGTATAATTAACTTGTAACTTATTCTCTGAATTAAGTTGGATAAATAGGTGCTACATTTACTTGGCTCAAGAGAAAAAGCTATATAAAAATGTATAAGCAGCCTCACACCCATTCTGACTCCAAACCACATCATTTCCTGCTCTCACCCCCACTGACATTAGTTTATTTTTATTGTGCCATTAAAAGTATAATAAATGCAAATATGTACTTTATTTCTCACACAAACTAGCAAACTATAGTATCCTTCTGCCACTTGTGTTTAACATCCATGTCAGTACATAGCCTCATCATTTCCTTTACATCTTTATATGTCTACTACATGCTGCTGCTGCTGTTGCTAAGTCACTTCAGTCGTGTCCGACTCTGTGTGACCCCATAGATGGCAGCCCTCCAGGCTCCCCCGTCCCTGGGATTCTCCAGGCAAGAACACTGGAGTGGGTTGCCATTTCCTTCTCCAATGCATGAAAGTGAAAAGTGAAAGTGAAGTAGCTCAGTCGTGTCTGACCCTTAGCAACCCCATGGACTGCAGCCTACCAGGCTCCTCCATCCATGGGACTATAACAGCTACTTGCAGCGTTGGGATTTTCCAGGCATGAGTACTGGAGTGGGGTGCCATTGCCTTCTCTGGTCTACTACATAGTTGTACAATATTTTTTGATAACAACTTTATTGAGATATAATTCACATACTATACACTCCACCTGTTTAGAATATAACAATTCAATGATTTTTGTAGATGCACAAGAATTGTGCAGGCATCACCACAATTTTAGAAAATGGTCGTCACTCCCAAAAGAAACTGTGCCATTAGCAGTGACTCTACTTTTCCCCTAGCCTCCCCAGACAACCACAAATCTCCTTTCTGTCTCCACAGGTATGCTTATTCTGGATATTTGGTATAAAGAGAAATTTTGTGGTTCTTTGTGACTGGTTTCTTTCACTTAGTGTAATGTTTTCAAATTTTGTCCATGTTGCAATGTGTTTTACAACTTAATTCTTTTTATTGCCAAATATTACATTCTGTGGGTATATCACATTTTATTTATCCATTCATCAGTTGGTTAACAATTGGGTTATTTCTGCTTTTTGGCTATCATGAATAATGCTGCTATGAACATTCAAGTTCTTAATAGATATGTTTCCATTTCTCTTGGGTGCATATCTAAGAGTGGAATTTCTGGATCATAAGCTAACTCTATGTTAACCTTTTGAAGAACTGCCAGTCTGTTTTCTGAAGTGGTTGCACTATTCTACATTCTCAATAGTAGTGATTGAAGGTTCCAGTTTCCTCAATCTGTCTTTTTATTATGACTGTCCTAGTGGATATGAAGTGATAACTCATTGTGGTTTTGATTTGCATTTCTCTGATCTGTCCCCTATTTTAATTTTTAAATTCCTCCCCCATTTTTAAACTTTTAAAATTGAAGTGTAGCTTATAAGATTATATGCAGTAAAATGATTCTATCTGAAGTGTGTATCTCAATGAATATTTGCGCCATATATGCATCTGAGTTACCACCGCCCAGATCTAGATATAAACCTTTTGCGGTTCCCTCTTAGGGAACTATAATTTCCAGATTACAGTCCTCCAAAGGTAACCACTCTTCTGACTTATATTACCATAGACTGTTTGGCCCGGTTTGTATTTTATATAAATGAAATCACTCAGCATGTATTCTTGTGTATATTAATCTGTCCCTATTGATAGATATTTAGATTATTTACAATCTTCTTCTATTACATATAGTGCCAGAGTGATTTTATATGTGAGCAAATGTATTAATATCTTTAGGAGAGATTTCTGAGTGTCCACTAGTGTGTGGAGCAATCTGATTGCGATTTCATTTGGGAACTCCTGGTGATAGCCCTCAGCAGGTCTTTCCTCTTGGGTTGTTCAGAATCTTCAGAGATGTTCTTTCAAGTTTTCTGTCTGAAGGGTAATGGTTGACTGTGAAGCCTGGCTGGCAGGGTCTCTGGATCCAGTCTATATCCACTCACTTAATTACCCTCTTTCTAACCTGGGTCCCCACTGTCATTTGTGCCTAGTGTCCCAGTCTACAGACTCTCCATTTTACCATTTGCAGAGAAGAAAACTCCATCTTCTGCTAAAGTATGAAAGTCACCAAGATCCACTGAGATGGAGAAAGAATCTTGGGATCCAACTGCTTCAGAACAGTTCCAGTTGTCTATATCTGCATAACAGTTTACACCAAACATGGTGGTGTGAAACAACCAATGGTCACTTATTACTATGGTCTCTCATAGTTCTGGGGTTCACTGGGGTCAGGTAATCACTCTCAATGTCTCAGTCAAATAACTGCAGCTGAAGTGTCACAAAGATTTTCTCAGGCCATTGTCTAAGATTGGTGGTTGGATGATGATAGAGACTCAAGCAGTTGGAGATTGGAATAGCTGGGGTTGCAAAGATACCCCACTCCTTCCACCCCACTCCCACTGGATCTTTCAACGTGGTCTTTTAATATGGTGAAGCCAGTGCAACTGGACTTCTTCTATAGTGACTAGTCTCCCTAAAGTGTCCCAAGAGAAATTTGTATCATTTCTACCTTTAGGTACCACAGTTGGCTTCAAGCAGCTCTGAAATTCAGAATCGAGTACTAGAAGAGGTTCAAAACCTGAATTTTGTAAAGGATAACAATGCTACCTTTATTGAGAGGAAACTTAGTTTTGAAAAGAAGAAGCCTGTGCAAACTCTGGTGAGTTTGGTAGCATTCAGTAACAATGATGACTGTCACTTGTTTTCCTTGTTCATAGTGTTATTTTTCATGTCACTTATTTCATTCTAATATCTTATAATTACCTACTTATTACACATGGAATTTCTCATTTGTTTCTACCCTCTGCACTGTGAACTCCATAAGGTCATAGGTTTTAATCTGTTTTGTACAAGATGTATACAGAACAAGTGCATAAATGTGCTTGACGCAGGTAGGCACTGTATTCACCTGGTAGGTGAATGAACAGAATTTTGTAGAGCAAAATCATTACAGTTTAAACCTTACATTTTTCCAGACAAGGAATCCTATTCTGCAAGATGAAGTGGCTTTCTCAATGTCATTTATTAGTAGAGCTGCGACAGGGGCCAAGCCTCTTAACTCCTGCCTAATTTACTAATATTATTTCCCAGAAAAATACATGCACATATACATTTAATTAATTAAATATTATTTATCAAGTGCTCAAAACATAAGTGTCTACAATATGGCAAAAAATTTAAAAATGTTTAACAACCAAGAAGGATTAGAACCTCTGCCTTTTTATTCTCAGCCAAATTTTCTTCCTTCTCGACAACACTGCCCTCATGTGCTAACTAGAGAATTTTTCACTGCATAAGTCAGCTAAATACTTTCACAATAATAGCCTGATCCCCTCAACACTGAAATAATCCCAAATTAATGTATAGCTTCCATATTTTAAAAAACCTCCAGAGAATAAACTGTATTTGTGAGGATTTTATTATACATCTGTCTAAACGAAAATCTCTCCTAACTTTCCAGCCAGAAGTGCCACGCCAGACGGACACTCACCGCTCCAAACTTCTATCCACATACAGCACAGAGGAACTCTACCAAGCTAAGCGCAAGTGCAATGCTACACAAGAATATGACATCAATCTGCTGGAAGGGGAGTTGGTGGCTGTGGTGGAACAGAAAGATCCACTGGGGAGTACCAGCAGGTGGCTTGTTGACACAGGAAGTGAGTTTTTTGCATAAGATGCAAAGATCTTCCACCTCTCTACTACTTGAGATCTTCCCAGGGGCCTCTGTGTGCTTCTCCAAGTGCAACTGTTTGGAAAGAGTATATAAATAACCTTGTTTCTTCTTTTTATTTCCTACCCAGTTATAAAAGGATATGTGTATTCCTCCTTCCTAAAACCCTACAATCCAGCAAGAGTGCAGAAGGTGGATGCTGAGAACAGGTTCTGCGACGATGATTTTGATAACATCAGCCTCTTTGTGTCTTCACGGCCAGCCAGGGACAGTGTCACAGGCACCCCAGAAGGTAGCATAAGTGGTAGCAGCTCATCTCTTAGTGGAACATGTGGGAAGTCTGAAACAAATGGTACTGACGTTGACAGCTTTCAAGAGGCAGATGAACAGGTAAGAATTTGAACCTTGAGGTGAAGATGCTTGGCTGTTCAAATCATGAAACATGTTCTCTCTTACTGTGAGACTCTGGAAGTGTCAGCTTCCGTTTTGTGTACCATTTGCAAGGGATTTAACTCTCTGAGCCCGTTTTCTCAAATGAGGAAAAGTGAAGTCACTCAGTCGTGTCCGACTCTTTGCAGCCCCATGGACTGTAGCCTACCAGGCTCCTCTGTCCATGGGAATTTCCAGGCAGTAGTACTGGAGTGGTTTGCCATTCCTTCTCCAGGGGATCTTCCCAACCCAGGGATTGAACCCGGGTCTCCCTCATTGTAGACAGACGCTTTACTGAGGAAAAGAAGACAGTAATTCCCACTTGGCCAAGTTGATGTGAGAATTAGAGATAATGTGTAAGTGAGCTATTTATGAATCGGTTGTTTTTAGTCTCTAGCATAACATGGCCACATAATGACATATACTATATACAGAAACTTTTAAAAGCTACCATTCCCCCATTTAACCAGTGCAAAGTCTATTGGCATAATCCTTCCCCAAAATGGTAAGTTAACTACTATGTAGGGTTCCTTTTGCTACCTCAGAAAGTTTCAATATATTTGTTAGTCCCCAGTGGTGACCAATTAACTGGTTCCTTTTTTTAAACTTGTTTTGTTTTTTCTTTAGTGGCTTTTTTATTAATTAATATTAACTTCTTTTAAAAAAAGGTTAATACATGTTACTTATGAAAAGTTAAAATAGTAGAAAAATATATGTAAATTAAAAGTAAAGGTGTTTATTCTCTCCTCAGTCCTACTTTGCAGAGATAATATGCATGTATATCTTTTCAAATACTGTATTTATATGAATATATTTATCCTTACATGAGTGGGAACATATATGTTGTACATAATTTTTTTTAACTTAACAATGTATCTTAGAGACAACCATACTTAAATATCTACCTTCTTCCTTAACAAATTCTGCATAGTACTTCATTATTCAGATATATCACAGTTTATGTAACTATTATCATAATCATAGACATTCAGAATATTTTGAGGTTTTTAAAATTTCAAACAATATTTCAAAGATCCTTATTCATCTATTTTTATACACCTAAATGAGTTTATCTGTAAGGCAATTTCCTAAAAGTACTGGAGCATCAAAGGAGATATAAAGTCTTGATAGTGCCATACTGCTCGTCAAAAATATTTATCTATTCAGTTTCTTTCAACAATACACGAATACTGTCCAATTCATGTTTGAAACTTTAAAAATGGTTTTATTAAGTACTTACTTACATATCATAAAATTTGTGCAATTTAAATATACAATTCACTGACTTTTAGTATATTAACAGTTACCTGAATCCAACTGTAGAACATTCGCTTTACCCTCAAAGATTCTTTGCACTCATTTGTAGCCCTTCTTTTTTCCCACTTTTAGCCCAAGAAATCTTTAATCTACTTTTTTCCTCCATAGATTTGCCTTCTTTGTATTTTTGGTATTAATGAAATCACACAGTATGTGGTGTTTTACAGACAGCTTCTTTCACTTAGCATAATGTTTTTTGAGATTCACCCATGTTGTAGTATGGATATGTAGTTTGTTGCTTTTTATTGACTAATAGTATTTTATTCTTCGAATATAGCTTATTTTGTTTATCCATTCACCAAATGATGGACATCTGGGATAGCTTCTATTATTAATAATCCTGCTATGAACATTTTTGTGAAACTCTGTGTGAATTTCATTTTTCTTGAGTAGAATTGCTTACTGGTACCATCAAATTTTTAGAAAACTGCCAAGCTATTTTTCAAAGTGATTGCACCATTTTATGTATCCAACAACAATCTATAAGGATTGTGAACTGCAGTTGCTTAACATTCTTGCCTTATTGCCTTTTTTTTTTTAATCACAGCCATCTTAATGGAAGTGAAGCAGTATCTCATTGTAGTTTTGATTTACATTTCCCTAATGACTAATGCTGTTGAATATCTTTCATGTTCTTATTGGCCATTCCTGGTTTGGTTTTGTTTTTTTGATGAAATGTCTTTTTGGGTATTTGCCCATTTAAAAAATTGGGTTCACTTCTGTTCTTATTATCCAGTTTTAAGAATTCTTTATACATTCTGGATACAGTTCTTTATCAGATATGTAATTTGCAAGTATTTTCTCCCAGCCATGACTGATTCTAAACTCATCTCTACATTCCTGTGTGTTTTTACCACTTTCCTGTCTTGAAGTTTCAAAACCCTTTTTTCACTTATTCACTCTCTTAGCTTATTTAATTTTAATAAGACTATATAATGTTACAATACCAACTGATTAATGAATTTTTAATTTAAGTGAAATCCATATTGTCCTAGCTGACTTTGCCTTACCTCAATAACCTGGAAGGACAGACATTGGAGGGCCAAANTTCCAGGCAGTAGTACTGGAGTGGTTTGCCATTCCTTCTCCAGGGGATCTTCCCAACCCAGGGATTGAACCCGGGTCTCCCTCATTGTAGACAGACGCTTTACTGAGGAAAAGAAGACAGTAATTCCCACTTGGCCAAGTTGATGTGAGAATTAGAGATAATGTGTAAGTGAGCTATTTATGAATCGGTTGTTTTTAGTCTCTAGCATAACATGGCCACATAATGACATATACTATATACAGAAACTTTTAAAAGCTACCATTCCCCCATTTAACCAGTGCAAAGTCTATTGGCATAATCCTTCCCCAAAATGGTAAGTTAACTACTATGTAGGGTTCCTTTTGCTACCTCAGAAAGTTTCAATATATTTGTTAGTCCCCAGTGGTGACCAATTAACTGGTTCCTTTTTTTAAACTTGTTTTGTTTTTTCTTTAGTGGCTTTTTTATTAATTAATATTAACTTCTTTTAAAAAAAGGTTAATACATGTTACTTATGAAAAGTTAAAATAGTAGAAAAATATATGTAAATTAAAAGTAAAGGTGTTTATTCTCTCCTCAGTCCTACTTTGCAGAGATAATATGCATGTATATCTTTTCAAATACTGTATTTATATGAATATATTTATCCTTACATGAGTGGGAACATATATGTTGTACATAATTTTTTTTAACTTAACAATGTATCTTAGAGACAACCATACTTAAATATCTACCTTCTTCCTTAACAAATTCTGCATAGTACTTCATTATTCAGATATATCACAGTTTATGTAACTATTATCATAATCATAGACATTCAGAATATTTTGAGGTTTTTAAAATTTCAAACAATATTTCAAAGATCCTTATTCATCTATTTTTATACACCTAAATGAGTTTATCTGTAAGGCAATTTCCTAAAAGTACTGGAGCATCAAAGGAGATATAAAGTCTTGATAGTGCCATACTGCTCGTCAAAAATATTTATCTATTCAGTTTCTTTCAACAATACACGAATACTGTCCAATTCATGTTTGAAACTTTAAAAATGGTTTTATTAAGTACTTACTTACATATCATAAAATTTGTGCAATTTAAATATACAATTCACTGACTTTTAGTATATTAACAGTTACCTGAATCCAACTGTAGAACATTCGCTTTACCCTCAAAGATTCTTTGCACTCATTTGTAGCCCTTCTTTTTTCCCACTTTTAGCCCAAGAAATCTTTAATCTACTTTTTTCCTCCATAGATTTGCCTTCTTTGTATTTTTGGTATTAATGAAATCACACAGTATGTGGTGTTTTACAGACAGCTTCTTTCACTTAGCATAATGTTTTTTGAGATTCACCCATGTTGTAGTATGGATATGTAGTTTGTTGCTTTTTATTGACTAATAGTATTTTATTCTTCGAATATAGCTTATTTTGTTTATCCATTCACCAAATGATGGACATCTGGGATAGCTTCTATTATTAATAATCCTGCTATGAACATTTTTGTGAAACTCTGTGTGAATTTCATTTTTCTTGAGTAGAATTGCTTACTGGTACCATCAAATTTTTAGAAAACTGCCAAGCTATTTTTCAAAGTGATTGCACCATTTTATGTATCCAACAACAATCTATAAGGATTGTGAACTGCAGTTGCTTAACATTCTTGCCTTATTGCCTTTTTTTTTTTAATCACAGCCATCTTAATGGAAGTGAAGCAGTATCTCATTGTAGTTTTGATTTACATTTCCCTAATGACTAATGCTGTTGAATATCTTTCATGTTCTTATTGGCCATTCCTGGTTTGGTTTTGTTTTTTTGATGAAATGTCTTTTTGGGTATTTGCCCATTTAAAAAATTGGGTTCACTTCTGTTCTTATTATCCAGTTTTAAGAATTCTTTATACATTCTGGATACAGTTCTTTATCAGATATGTAATTTGCAAGTATTTTCTCCCAGCCATGACTGATTCTAAACTCATCTCTACATTCCTGTGTGTTTTTACCACTTTCCTGTCTTGAAGTTTCAAAACCCTTTTTTCACTTATTCACTCTCTTAGCTTATTTAATTTTAATAAGACTATATAATGTTACAATACCAACTGATTAATGAATTTTTAATTTAAGTGAAATCCATATTGTCCTAGCTGACTTTGCCTTACCTCAATAACCTGGAAGGACAGACATTGGAGGGCCAAATTTGTGAAGACACCCTAAAGCTGGTTTGATGTTGAGTTCCTAGTTTTTACTTGGCTTTACAGGAACTTTTAGATTAAGTGCCTCACTTAGGCTCAGCATGGATTTTGTAGTTTAAAACTGCATCTAGTGCCTACTAGATGCTGCTACTGCAGAGTAATTAATTGCTTTGAGTAATCCTGTCAATATGCATCATGGGAATTAGGTCCATTAGAAGTTTCCATTACTGAGGGGAAAATAAGAATTTTCTTTTGCTCAAAACAAAGTATATTAATGATACCTTTCCAAACTGCTGTTTGTTCTCCTTTTCCTCTGAGTTTCAAACCAATTCCAAATAGACTATGGTGTCATGGATATAAATACAAATATTATTACTGGTACAACTGAATTAGAAAAGACAGCTTGGATCTGTGAACACATAGGATCTCCTATACCCTTCCTTTGACTTGAAATAACCCAACTCAAATTTCATATTTCTTCCATTAAATAATAATGGCATGGTCTGTATTAGTTTTCTGTGCTGCATAACAAGTTATCACAAACTAAGTAACTTAAAACAACATAAATTTATTATCTCATCATTTTCTTGGTCAGAAGTCCTGACCACAGCTTAGCTGGGTGCTTTGCTTGGAATCTCATAGTGCTGCAGTCTAGACGTTTGCTTGGCTGTGCTTCTTTGCAAAATTCAAGGTTCTCTTCCAAGTTCGTGGTGATGGCAGAATTTAGTTCCTTGTTCCAGTAAGACCAAGGCTTCCATTTTCTTGCTGGCCCAATCTTTGGTACTTCTCAAAGAAGACCAAGTTTAATAATGGCTAAAATCCAGTTTTAGAGGGAAGTAATGTCTGAGAATCAGTGCTCTTTTCTTTTTCCATGTGAATAATACTGAGAACATAATTTTTGACTTCTAAAAAAAGTTGGTTGTTTTGTAATAATTCTAGATTCACTATCTGATCCCCTCTCTTAACGTTTTTCAACTGCTTATAATAATGCTATATGTCTAGCATGTAATCATTTAAAAAGTGCTTCAAAAGTTAGAAGGCTGTAACATGATGTATCTAACTAGTCGTTAAAATGATGCTTTAGAGAGCTATTTGTTGACATGAAAAGATTTAAAAATATATTTTGAAGTGAAAAAGCAGGTTGCAAAAATTATGTGTACTATAATTGCATACTTAATACCACTTTAGGTAGGTAGGTAGAAAGAAAAGAATAGGACAAGGAAGAAAGGATAAAAGAACAAGGTATTCACAGAAATTGGGTAAATTTTTTTGTGCTTACCTTTATTTGAAACTTTTTTCTTTTAAAAAAATTACTTGCATGATAACAATTCATATTTGTTAACTAAAGAACATGAAGGCTTGCTTTTGTGGGTAAGAGAGAATGAGCATTTTTCACACAATATGACTGTCTTGGCTTCCTGAGCTAATATGATATAATATTGCAAATGCTCATTTTGCAGGTTTTTAGTTTTGGAAAGGAAGATTAAAATATGATTTTAGCGAACTGGGATGAAATCAGTAAAATGAGATTCAGTGAAGATAGGTAATGTGGCTCACTAAAGGAGGAATAATTAAATGCACAATTATAGACTAAGGAAATGCTGAATTGGCAGTGGCACTGCAAGGAAGGAGCTGGTGGTTGTAAACAGTAAGTAATAAATTGGGTATGAGTCAATAATACAATAATACAGGGTGTTACTAAAAAAGGAAATGTTGTGGAGAACTGAATTGTAGTCACAGAATATTGTACATAAAATGAACCAGAGCTTTATATATTTCAAAGAAGTAATTAAAATATATTTTACTGAATGCCAAGGAAAGGATCAGATGAAAATTTCCAGAACTGTAATAAATGTGTCTGGACCAAAATATAGTAACATTGAAAGTTGAATGATATGGCTTAGAACAATGAAAACTTTTAAAAAGAGAGAAAACCTTTAGCTCTTAAATCCATAACAAACTGAAAATTTCTAACTTGTAGTCTAATGTAGTCTCTTTAAAAGCAGATTTACTTCCATTTTGAATATTTTCTTATATTAAATGGAGGTACAAACATATCTAAAAATTGAAAAATTATCATCCTAAGGTAACTTTGGACTATGATCATCTAAAGTATTCAGTGTATAATTTTGTAATTTAACTTTAAAATTTTATGAGTGTTTATACTGAATGTTTAAAATATAAGGTTTGCTAGGCAGATTTTATATTCCCCTTGAGAGTATATGTCTCAAATTGAAAGACCACCACAAATATTTAGGAATCATATTATTAGTAGGTAACTTGACTTGATAAAAAATCTATAGCTGCACTGATAAAGTATGTATATTATGTATGCATGCTAAGTTGCTTCAGTCATGTCCGTCTCTGTGTGACTCTAGGGACTACAACCTGCCAGGCTCCTCTGTCTATGGGATTCTCCAGGCAGATACTGGAGTGACTTTCCATGCTCTCCTCCAGGGGATCTTCCCAACCCAGGGATCGAACTAGTGTCTCTTATGTCTACCTGCATTGGCAGACAGGTTCTTAACCACTAGCACAACCTAGGAAGCCCCATAATATGTATAAAAATTGCAAAAGATGACTAGCAACTACTAATGTGGGCTCTTAAAGATTATTTCAGAAGCTGTATTATAATACATCATATTCCTGAAAGCTTTTGCAAACCATATCTTCCACTCTGTTCTTATGGATATATTCAATGCCTTCACTTTCTAAACAACAAAAACAGCAGCAGCAGTATATTAGAGATTCCAGTCCCTTTCTACAAAAATACACTCTGCACATCCTTGCTAGAACAAGAGTTTGGTTCCTGAAGTACTATGAGAAATGAATGAAGCACAATGATTTGGAGTTGGAAGATACAGTCCAAGTAGTACCAACTAGCTCTATGATTAGGAACATGTTACTTCTCCAAGTTTCATCTCACAGGGTTGTTAAGGATACAGCACATTTGACATGTAAACTGTTGTGAAAGCTATAAAAAGTGGTCATTATTGCTACCATCTCTCATCTGAGATGGGAATACCAGACCACCCTACCTGCCTCCTGAGAAATCTGTATGCAGGTCAAGAAGCAACAGAACTGGACATGGAACAACAGACTGGTTCCAGATAGGGAAAGGAGTACGTCAAGGCTGTATATTGTCATCCTGCTTTTTAAAACTTATATGCAGAGTACATCATGTGAAATGCTGGGCTGGATGAAGCATAAGCTCGAATTAAGATTGCCAGGAAAATATCAATAACCTCAGATATGCAGATGACACCACTCTTAGGGCAGAAAGTGAAGAACTGAAGAGCCTCTTGGTGAAAGTGAAAGAGGAGAGTGAAAAAGTTGGCTTCAACCTTAACATTCAGAAAAGTAAGATCATGGCATCCGGTCCCATCACTTCATGGCAAATAGATGGGGAAACAAAGGAAACATTGAGAGACTTTTTGAGCTCCAAAATCACTGCAGATAGTGATTGCAGCTATGAAATTAAAATTGCTTGCTCCTTGGAAGAAAAGCTATGACCAACCTAGACAGCATATTAAAAAGCAGAGACATTACTTTACGAACAAAAGTCTGTCTAGTCAAAGCTATGGTTTTTCTAGTAGTCATGTATGAATGTGAGAGTTGGACTATAAAGAAAGCTGAGCACTGAAGAATGGATGCTTTTGAACTGTGGTGTTGGAGAAGACTCTTGAGAGTCCCTTGGACTGCAAAGAGATCGAACCAGTCAATCCTAAAGGAAATCAGTCCTAAATATTCATAGGAAGGACTGATGCTGAAGGTGAAACTCCAATACTTTGGCCACCTGAAGTGAAGAACCGACTCATTGGAAAAAAACCTGATGCTGGGAAAGATTGAAGAAGGGAGGAGAAGGGGATGACAGAAGATGAGATGGTCGGATGGCATCACTGATGCAATGGGCTTGAGTTTGAGTAGGTTCTGGGAGTTGGTGATGGGACAGTGAAGCCTGGTGTGCTGCAGTCCATGGGGTCACAGAGTTGGACATAACTGAGTGACTGAACTGAACTGATTGTTACCATTCCATTGCTCAAGAATCTATGGCATCTCCCTTTTGGTTTTCTCTTTACTTCTTTAAATTGCAAAATGATTCATACCCACCAATCTGTCTTGTATGTATCTTGTATGACTCAAGATATCTTGTGTGTTCTTATATGATATCCAAGCCTTTCAGCCTTACTTTCAGAACAAACCAACATATATTTGAATTCCTACTATATATCATTGATGTGGTCAATGCAGAAAAGTTAACATGTGGTTCCTTTCCCTGAGGTGGAGCTCATGCTAGAGCTGTTGAAATGATACATGTCAGTGGTGTCAGAATACCATCAAAAGCTATATAGTTCAAGTTCTAAAGAACAGCTTATGCTGTATCTGTACTATTGACCCTTGAACAACTCTGGGGTGAGGAAGTTGACCCCTGGGCAGCTGAAAATCCACAAAAAATTTTGATTTACCCCAAACCTAACTCCTAATAGTCTACTTTGACTAGAAGCCTTAATGATGATATAAACAGTTGATTTACATATATTTTATATGTTTATGTATTTTATATATATACATACAATAAAGCTAGAAAAATATTAAGAAAATAAGGAAAAGAATACATTTAAAATACTTTACTGTATTTACTGATATGCAAGTTTATGTCATTTGGTTACAAAATGAATCATTTCTTAATACATCAACATTTTATGATATAAAGCAAATGTAATTTTATTTGCATTACTAATGCTAGACATCAGAAATGAAAAAGAAAATCATATTTATTTACAGGTATAACAATTTATGCACTGAAAACAAAGCAGCACTCTGATTGTTTTATGGTAGCCTAGTATAATCAGTATGATTGCTTCACAGTAGCCTAACCTCGGAGAAGGCAATGGCACCCCACTCCAGTACTCTTGCCTGGAAAATCCCATGGATAGAGGAGCCTGGTAGGCTGCAGCCCATGGAGTCGCTAAGAGTTGGACACGACTGAGCAACTTCACTTACACTTTTCACTTTCATGCATTGGAGAAGGAAATGACAACCCACTCCAGTATTCTTGCCTGGAGAATCCCAGGGACGGCTGAGCCTGGTGGGCTGCTGTCTATGGGGTCGCACAGAGTCGGACACGACTGATGCGACTTACCAGCAGCAGCCTAACCTATTCACTAATGACTAAATTATAAAATTATTTTGGCATAAAATATTATAGTCATAGTCATAGTATTGGGTGAGTCAAAAAGTTTGTTTGGCTTTTTCTGAAAAATCCAAACAAACCCAAACAAATTTTTTGACCCACCAATACAAACTGGAAATGT
This sequence comes from Neotragus pygmaeus, assembly GCA_006410875.1. Taxonomy (NCBI): domain Eukaryota; kingdom Metazoa; phylum Chordata; class Mammalia; order Artiodactyla; family Bovidae; genus Neotragus; species Neotragus pygmaeus. The sequence goes on along the minus strand of SJYV01038051.1, from coordinate 1,054,887 downwards.
GACACTTTAAAAAAAAAGTCACTTACCTGTGATGACAGGCTGATATGCAGTCTCTTCAGTTATGAGAGGCATACTGAATGGTAATATAATTCTTTGAAAGCAAAGTTATAAAACAGTAAGAAAAGTAACATTATTAATTTTATGTTAAATATCAACTCATTTTATGCTTTAGTAATTTAGTATTTTATGCATTCATGACATTTAAAAAAATATTTCTTAACTATGTGGTTCATCTGTGAGTTTTTTCAAATAGTCACAAATCTCCCCATTTTTTTTTTACAATATATTTACTGAAAAATATTGTGTAAGTGGATCCACCCAGTTGGGTATTGCCCAAGCATCAACTGTAGTCCCCGCTCCACAACCCAGCCTCCTGCTCAATGGATTTATCTTATTTCTCATTTCCTTTTTATCCTGACGCTGTTTTGAGAAAGCGAATCTGCCTGCCTTTCCCATGTACTCTTTCCATGTATTCATCTCTGTACCTTCGAATAGGAAATATCTACCCTCTTTATTAACTGTGACCTATAAAAGGTTACTTCTATATAAATTAGCTTATATGTGTATATATATGCACACACACACACACACATATATATACACATACACACATATATATGTGTGTATGTGTATATTTATCACCTGCATTTGCATGGTGTTTTTTTTGTTTTGCTTTGTTTTTGCATGTACCCCCCCTTTTTTTTTGGCCATTTTTTTCCTCTAGTGGGGTTATAAGTGCTCTGATGATATATCTGGCAACTAATAGATACATAGTAAATTTTAATTAAATAAGTGAATGAATATTGTTAGCTGACTGCTTAATTTTATAACATAACTAAACACTTTTATTAACAGTCTTGGTTGAAGAGGGACTATACACTTACTTAGAGGCTTCTTATGCATCTAATAATTATCAAGTTTTCTTTTAAGCTTAAAGAAAAATTCTGGTCACTCAAATTTAAAATATAAATTTAATAGACTGTCATTATAAAAGTTTATAAAATAAGAAAACAAAAACAAATAAAAATTTAGTAAGACTTCTAAATCTTGGAAATCTTTATTATGTTTGTCTAAAATTTTAGGTTCTACTTCTAATAATTATACTATTCAAAGAAAACCATCTAACAGTATTAGACTTATATTGTACATCTGGTTTCTTTTTGACTATTTTATCATAAGCATTTTCCTGTGTTGTCTCAGAAAACAGTATTTTTATGACTACAAATTTCCTTAGTGTAAGCATCTAGAATTTAACTATTGTTTACTGAACCTTTTATGTTATTTCACCCCCTCCCACTTTTCACCTTGTAAGTGGTTATTACATTAACATTATTATGCAATAATCTCTTCCAGTGTTTCTATGTCTGTAGAAGAGACTCTGAGCTATTACTGAATCAAAAAAAGCTAACATTAAAAAGATTGAATAAAAAGTGCCAAATTGCCTTCAAGAATGAATAATTTAGACTCCTTCCAACAGAACAATAAGAATGGAAATTTAATTGTTTTCATCTTGGACCATACTTTGGCAAAATAAATCCAACAAAGGAGTTGGGGAAATGTAACTTTAGGAAAATTCTAAATCTTGGAAATCTTTATTATGTTTGCCTAAATTTTTAGGTTCTGCTTCTAATAATATCATTTGCTTCTTTGTCTAGATTTTCTATGCAGTTCATGCCTTTCAAGCACGGAGTGACCATGAACTTAGCCTTCAGGAATACCAAAGAGTTCATATACTTAGATTTTGCGACCTAAGTGGTAATAAAGAGTGGTGGTTAGCTGAAGTTCAAGGACAGAAAGGCTATGTTCCAGCTAACTACCTTGGGAAGATGACTTATGCTTAAGAAAATAAGCCTTTGACTTTCATTTTCTGGCAAGTTGTTGATTGACTACCTCATAAAACTGCCATTACAAAATGTTGACCTAGAAATCAAGAAACCTCCAAATTATTAATATAAGAACTGACACCATTTCAGATTTTAAGGAAGACTATCCTTCCAAACAAGATTATTTCAAAATGTACTATAAAGAATGCATACAGAATGGCAAAACAAACAGCCAAAGCTCCAACTATCAACTCCTTAAAAGTGATCTTCTGAAAGGGTAAATGTATTCTTTATCATAATGAAAGGCTGGATCTAAGGATAAAGTTTTTTCAATTTATTGTATTTTATTTTTCTGTATATTTTGCCTTAAATGTTTTTGTTTTTGTATTTTTCTCTTTTGAACATGCATGCATGTATATGCCTACACACACATATATACCGTAACATTACACAGTTTACACACATATATGTGTACTATGTGGTACAGATTATACATATATATGCATGAATCAGGGAGTGTACTAAAAAGACATAAGAACAGAAATCAATTACTTAATTAACAGTCAACTAGAAGCCTGATGTGGACTCTCTCTTTAATGGAAGTTTTGAACTTAAAAAAACCCTAAATAACATAATGGTAATATCTAACATTTACTGAATGCATATCAAATGCCAGACATTATTATAAATGCTTTATATGTGATAAATTATTTGATACTCAAAACATTATGAGGAAACTATGGCCTAAATAGATGAAGTAATTTATTTAGCCCAAGTTACATTGCTAGTAAGTGGTAGGGCTGAAATTCAAACCTAGATCTAGTTATAGAGGTCCATACCCTTAAACATTATGTGGTATATATTTACTATCAGCAAAGAACATAGTGATAAAAATAATCAACACTGATGAGGACCATTTTCCTCTTACGTCCATATTTAAGTATTCAGAAATTTTTCAAAATCAAGGGCTATTGGAATTTCCATGATTAGCTTAGAGAATAGGAAGTACCTACGTTTATTATTTTTATTTTTTGCTTAAACATTGTTGAAAGTGAAATTGTTTAAAAACTATCCTACATGATCACTAACGATACTTTAATGACAAAATATTTTTGGATCACTCAATCATGTAGATGATGAATGAGGAATGTGTGTTCCATGTTCTGAGCCAAGATGTAAATATTTTTAGTTGCTGATTTGTACTTAGACAAGGCAGGCACTGAGGATAGCATTTGCTGTAACAGAATGTCCTGGGACACTGAACTTTCATTTAGGAATAGCTCAGAACTGTCCTCTAAGATTTCAGGCATATTTTGTCCCAAAACATTTTATTGAACTAAAGATGTTTCTTTGGAATAGAAAAAAAAGATTAAATTTGACTAAGTGGTTTCTTTTAAAAACCAAACTAAGGGAGATTTTAATTGTCCATATAAAATGTGTTAATATATTAAATTTTACAGTTTTAAAGTTAAAATTACTCTCAAAGATTTGATCTCAATAATATATTGTTACATCTCTTACTGAGGAATACAAAAAAATGAAGAATGTCGTTTTTCAGAGAGCTGTTGACTTTTAACACACACAGGTCATGTACAACCATACAAATTCATGAGAAGACATTACATGATAGAAAAATTTATATTTATGATATTGTTTCTAAAATTCTTAAACAAGGTTTATCAGGTTCCATGTATAAGTTGTTTCTGCATAAAATTGTTTGAGTTGGGTACCAAAAGATTGGATGTACAGCAACTTTTTTTCTTTTAAAGGGTCCTTTGTATTCAATAGTGAAACATAAGCAAATTCCAGTTTGCTTAGGGTAAAGCAAAAGGAAATCCAAACTTGTAACTTGTGGCAACCATGAATATACCAACAACTAGTGGGGAATTTTTATATAATTTAAATTAGCTGTGACCTAAATACTCCTCCCTGAAATGAAGAATTATATAAATAACACATATCTGGTTTTCTGGCTGAAATAAGTGACTAGATGTGTAGGAGAAGTTCTGTCTGCCGGTGTAGTCCTAAGATTGATGCTTCCTGTCTGACTTTAGAAGAAACCACACCACTGAAATCACAGCTGCAGTTAGTAACTGAGCAAGACTTAAGAGTGAAGCCACCTTTTGCAGTCCCCCCACTATTGTGGCAAATATGCATTACTATAAAGCAACATTGTTGGTATTTTAAAAATACGACCTACATTTCATATGCTATTTAGGCTTTTTTAAAAAATTATACAATATATACATTTTTAAAAGTATATTATTTAAAATCAAGTAATTGTAATTTTGAAGTCAGGCATTATTTTGCTGGGTCTAAGGGAAATAAAATCCCATATGTGTATAAGTCTTCAAGAAGTTTAAAAAGATAGACCTGTTGGTGACATCACTGCATTTAAGGAAAGGAATGCTAATGTAATCTATTCTTTATGTCTTTAAAATTAAATGTTATTATATAGTAGACAATTCTCTGAAATAGGTATTTTTTACTAAGAATGAAGGGAAATTTTTTGTGGCTGTTTTTCTTTATTAAACAAATAAACAGGTGTATGTATACACTTTATTATTTATTTTTAAATACAGATGCCTTAAGTTACATACATAATAAAGCTTAGAAATTATTTTTTAAACTCTAGTAATACAAAGTTACCATGGGTGCTTAAATCATGTGAGTGACAAAGCCACTATGTGAACATTTCTTATATTTTAGAAAAATATCTGGTCTTAGTATTTATTAATACAACGTTTCTATGAAGGAAGAATTGTGCAGAAATGTAATGCACATTGTTAGTCATATAAATGCAGCATTGCATGAACAGTTTTAAGTATTGGTATATTCCATATCTTTCCTAAAATATAACTTGGACTTTTAGAAATAAATGGCTATTAAATGCCTGTCACTATTTGTGATGAATATTTAGATGATTTACAGTTAGTAAACATGGAATTAAAAACTCTTCATTTTTCCATCAACTTCTTTGACTTCTGTCAATTGCAAAACCCTCTCAAAGTTATTGTAAATAAAGAGAGGAAGTCTTTATATCCTAAGATGGCAAAACCACTTTATTTAGATCCTATTTGTCAAAACTATATGGCTTCTTAAGGTACTCAGTACACGGTTCAATACTTGAATACACTGAGAAACCTCACAACATTTAAGCTAAATTAAGACATGTACATTTACATTATAGTGATGAGGAAGGAATTAAATTTAACGGACTGGAAGGACACTAGATTTCATATGCTTTATAGAGATATCCTACTTTTTATAGAATGCTACTATTTTTAAAGTCTATTTTTTTCAATTACCTCTCTCATATATATACTAAATAGTATATATAAAAAGTTAGTCATTAAATTCTCTGTGACCTATAAAATCATTCCAATATAAAAATATTTACTCCAGGAATTCAAGCTGAATCTGTGAGCCAGTAACTGTGCTCACGATATTACACTCTAGATACAGACAAAACTTGCTTTAATTTTTCAGGAAAGTCACATTTTTAGTATATGCCAGAACAAGATGTTCTTGTTCAAAAATCTTGTGAATGTATTCTTACTAAATTAAATACAGCTTCTCTTAAAGAAATAATATTACAGCATGTAAACGTATGGCTTTCTCTACTTGCTTATCATTTTTATAATTATTGCTCCAAATGTATTTCTGTAAAATGATGTATTTCCTATACAACCTATGGTCACCATAGTTTATAATCTGTTACTAATAAACAGTACTACCACATCCTTGTTAAGAGTCAGAATCACCTAACCTTTGAATATTAGAGGCCTTCCATTTTATCTCGTTCATTACCATTTATGTTTTATAGAGGAGAAAACTAAGATCACATAGCTTAACACATGCAGAGACGGATTCAAAAACAGGTCTTCTGATTTTAAGCCAGTGTCCTTTTAGAGTTTAAGTCACTAAAATCTCTGATTAAATAATCTTAACAGAAAAGCACAATATGCAAAACAGAAAAGTAATACTGGCTAAATTTCTACTAAAATGGGATTTGAACTTACAATCCTAAAAGCTTGCTTTTTGGCTCACCTACATATCTGTCTATTCTTTCACTGAGCTAAGAGCTGCAGCGGGAACACTATGATGTGCAAGACAACAAAAATCCCTGCCCGCACACAACTTAAAATTCTGTGGCAAAAACAAATGACACATGACAAAATAAAACAAAGGATAAATACTCTTAATATAAAGCTGGCTACATTTATCACATGCTCAGTTATGAAGTTCACTTAATGATATGGAAAAATCAAGGTCTAAGAGCTACTTGGGGTAAACTCTAATCGCTTCAGTCATGTCCAACTCCGTGCGACCCCATAGACGGCAGCCCACCAGGCTCCCCCGTCCCTGGGATTCTCCAGGCAAGAAGACTGGAATGGGTTGACATTTCCTTCTCCAATGCATGAAAGTGAAAAGTGAAAGTGAAGTCACTCAGTCCTGTCTGACTCTTAGCGACCCCATGGACTGCAGCCTACCAGGCTGCTCCATCCACGGGATGTTCCAGGCAAGAGTACTGGAGTGGGGTGCCATTGCCTTCTCCAAATACCAAATATACCTCTTATACACTACTAGATGTATGTATCCTACACATGTCAAGATTCTAAATATATATTTAGACACAATCTATAAAAGAACCATGCTCAATAAAAGTTAAATTACTTCCTAAACAAGTTTTCTAAAGTCTTCTCTGAAATACTATAGAAAGTAAAATGCTTTTTTTCAATTCTATCAGGCAGATGTTTTTGACTATGATTGGATAAAATTTTCTAATCATTGGTAATTAAATATTACCAATGTGCAACTGTTTGCATTATTGCTTTAATTTCTTGTAGGCTGAGGTTATATTAGCTAATACAGTTGTTGAACTGAGCTTGTATCCTATCATTTTATCCAGTTTAGTCCAAGATGACCCTGAACTATATATAAACAAATGATGATGAATATACATATATTTTTTGGTCTTTTGACACTAAAGGGGACTTGGAGTTGATGCCAAATTGGTATTTAATCAACAGAAACCTGAGTTTCTCAAAACAAAGACATAGGCAGATTTTAAGCATGCAAATAGATGTCTACTGTACTTTGTAAGTAAGAATTATTTCAAATTTGAGTTGTAACTTACCATGAATTCAGTGCCATTATTTAACAAAGCAGTTTAAAATGTCTTTCCTTAAAAAAGGCCAAGCTTACTTTAAAATGTTTTAACTTCACAGAAAGCATTTACCAACATATTTTAGAACAATAATGTGAGGAAAATATAAGAATTATGGGAAAGGGTTTGAGTTCAGAAGTTTATAGTTTTAGTAGCATACCTCAAAGTTGAAGGAACAGGCTGCTCAAGTTTAGTGAATGTAGGAATTTGCTGGGTGTCTAGTTTCTGAATGAAATGAGGTATCCACGAAGTATAAAATGACTGCTAAATTTGCTGTGAACAATGAACTATTTCTCTGATCCAGAAAGTCTTATGTCTTCTGTCAGAATAAGGTAACAAACGACTCAGATCCTTCACAATTTCTGAGAGAAAAGTATTGCGCTGAAAGGGCATGGGGGTTCACAATCGATTGGAAGAGATAAATGCCTAAATAGTTGATAAGAGGTGATAAAAAGATAAAACCATAACACAAGAACATGGAAAATTACTTTTGAAAAGAAGAAGTTGAAATATTTGGGGGGAAGAGGGAGAATCAATTGAAATGAGCCTGGGACTGACACTGAACATTCGGACTACAGTGGGCGAGGAGTAGAAAACTTTATTATTGGGCCATCCTTGTCTTCCTAAGGCACCTATTCACCAAGGTCAATTATTGGGACTTTGTCAGAAGATGCATTTTTTTTTTAATCTGCAGATGCACCAGTCTTCTGGGATTTCAGAAGTTTTTATTAAGAATTAGTCATTCTAATCACTGTATTCACACACTATGAAAACTGTCAAAATAAAAATGTTAAAACAGACTTAAGATAAACATTTCCAAGTTTCACTAAATACTATCTAGCATTTTAAGGTAAGAAATAATAGAAATTTCATTATGAAGATTTTCATTAAATTATAGTGTATTACAGTTTATATCTTAATAAGATTTTAATCTTTAGGGTAATATGATGTAAAAACCTACTTGGCCACATTACTTCTTGAGTTTCTTTTGGGCAGCCTTCTTCTTGACCATCTGTAATCGCTTCATGGCATTGAGTTGTGATTCTTGTGAAGTTGGACCCTTAAGGGATGCCGTTGGAGAGGTGCTCGATTCGGAAGTGGTTTTGTTAGTGGTACTTCCACTAGGCCCTGATGTCCCACTATTTCCGTTCCCACTGAGTTGGCTGCTGCTTCCTGGAACCAAACTACTTGGACTGGGAAGACCTACTTTGCTAACATTGTCACAACTAACTGAGCGACTAAGGCCAGTTTTGCCTAGAGTGAGAGGTGGAGGTGGTTTCAATGGTACAGTGGGTGAAGTGCTGTTATTGGAACCTATTTTGGAACCTATTCCCCCTTTGGATGTTGTTGCCAGACCAGTCAAACCCACAGGCTTCTGGTTAGCAGAAGAGGTAGCAGGTTTCCCACTATTGTTTTGGGCTGCTGAACTCAATTTTGCTGTTGATGGACCAGCAGAAGTAGTTTTGGCTGCAAAAGCTGCCCATCCAATTAGGCCACTAGTTGCTGAAGAGGACACATTGGTGCTAGAAGAATTTCCTGAAACAACAGTGGATGCCTAAAAAATATAAGATAAATATTAGAGGCAAGTATAATTAATACCTAATATTCTTAAATACATAAGAAGATTAATGGTTAAGATTTTTTTTACAAAAATAATGATCTTGGAAATTTAAATAATCAAAATTAAGTTCTGACAAACTGATATGACAAAACACATAGAAGAAAACCTATCCATAGCTAACGGTGGTACCATTTTCAAAGCAGGAATTATGGTATGTCATATCTTATTCTAATCATTTCAGAAAAAAATTTCCTTTTTGAGGAATGCTTCTAGATTCAGTCACAAGCCACATCAGAAAATCAGATTTAATGCTTTAAGTTGTTTTTCATGCAAAAAGGTTATTATTTAGCTGTAAAACTTCTGATTCTTTAGACCTTGCTCCAAATGACTTGTTGATCAATTTAAAAACAGAATCCACTCTTAATGGACAAAAATGCTCATGCCCAGTATACTCAGTAGATGTCTGAGATGAGATTTTGAACCTATTAAAAAAAAATTGCCCCTAAATTTTGAGCAAATATTTGCATATATACAGATATACTGCATTAACTACAGGAAATTGTACAACTAGTGATATACTAAAAACGTTTCATAACTTTATTTTCCCAATTTGTCCATGTTTCCACTGAAACTATCACAAAGAGGTCCCTGTTTCAATATAAAGGATTTTTTATAAACTGTCTCAATAAGCTATAAAGTGACATTTTGGGTATGCTTGACTCACTCCCAGATTTATTCCTTAAAGGTGTAACACATATTAAATTTCTCTAACTTCCTTGGACAGTCAAAAGCTAACAGAGTACCAGTGTCACTACATAAATACTGTTCTTCTTCATACAAAAACAATGTTTTTCATATTAACATTTAAGGGAAAATGCACTTTGTTCAAATTGATTGTGAATTGAATTTTTCTATCATATTTTCACAAAAGTGTTAAATATGTAAAAAATAAAAATCTTACAAACAGCATCTTACTTAGTATGCTAGTTATCAGGCTTAAAATACACCTGACTATATTTTAGAACTGAACTCCGAATGAGTTGATAAAAACGTTTTTAGTTCTTACAAAGTGGTCTTCAATGTTGTCTGCACGAAACATTATAAACCAATGAGAGAAATACTGAAAATAGAGTGCTCTGAGGGCTTTAGAAGAGGAAGGTCCAGAGTACTGTTCACATACTGTGAGAAATGATAGGATTCTTTACAGTTACATCATATAATGACTATCTCATAAGGCTATGCAAAGAAGATAAACTTCACATAAATTGCAAATTCCTAGAGAAATGCATATGTTTAATGAGAAAAAGTTAGCCAAGGTAGCAAAGGACACAGGTGTAGTAAACTTAATTTTCAATTATAAAAGATGTTACTGTTTCCTTTTCTTTCTAATAAATATAAAACTGCCTGCTATTTGGCTAAATGATCTTTCAACAAACTACAAAAGAAAACCCATCTGAAGGAATCAAAAAGACCAATACTTATGAAGTACAAAGCAAGTTCTGTGTATACAACATTTTATTTTAATGGTTTGCTGCTACTGGTATTGCTTTTCAATTTACTGAATTTCAGAGTAAACATTTATTCTATTTTATCATAAAAATATAAAAACTTCTTAATCAGAACAAACATGACAGCCAAGGCCTTAATTTATTTGCAGCAAAATAATTTCATAGAGTTTCCTAAAAATAAGCCTTGGTAGTAATAGGTTGGAGAAGGCAATGGTACCCCACTCCAGTACTCTTGCCTGGAAAATCCCATGGGTAGAGGAGCCTGGTAGGCTGCAGTCCATGGGGTGGCAAAGAGCCGGACACGACTGAGCGACTTCACTTTCACTTTTCACTTTCACGCATTGGAGAAGGAAATGGCAACCCACTCCAGTGTTCTTGCCTGGAGAATCCCAGGGACGGGGGAGACTGGTGGGCTGCCATCTATAGGGTCACACAGAGCTGGACACAACTAAAGCAACTTAGCAGCAGCAGTAACAGGTTAGTATAAAAATCTATCAGAAAGTAATTTAAGTATAGAATATAGCAACTCTAATTATTTTCAATAAATTATTCTTACTTGGTGAGCTAGCTCACCAAGTCTCTATGTGACAAACCAATAATGGCTATCCCTTGGATATCAACTCTTCCTTGGTGGTGGTGAAGCTGTTCACTCATGTCCAACTCTTTGCAACCCCATGGACTGTAGCTTATCAGGCTCCTCCATCCATGGAATTTTCTAGGTAAGATTACTGGAGTGGGTTGCCATTTCCCTCTCCAGGGGATCTTCCCTACCCAAGGATTGAACCCAGGTCTCCCACATTGCAGGCAGACGCTTTACCCTCTGAGCCACCAGCTAAATTAAATTAAAAATGATCGGCAAATAAAATTATCAGTACCTTTCTCAAGAGTATTTTATATTTATATTCTTGATTTTCATTACCTATAGCCAATTGGACAATTTTCTGGGAGTAACCTTTGAGAATCTGGAGCTAACATTTTTTCTTCCATCTTTAGTATTCTGCTTAAAATTAGAAAATTAACTCAATAAAAGCATTCCTTTTGTTATAAAATTAGATTAGAAAAATATTGTATGCTATGATATCAAAATGCCAGGATAATAATAATAATGTAGCGTGATGTCAAGGAGGAAGACCAAGGAATGAGAAAGGTGATAGTCTCACTAGATAATCTGGCCCCTTAGTATAAGAGAGAGCCACTTCATGGGAAAATTCATGATAATGGAAAAAAATAAGAGAAAGCAAGAAAACTTCAATAGCCAATGAGTAGGGGGAAGAAAGCTCACAAGTGATGGGAGGAGAAAACTACTGCTACTGAGGACAAAGGCATTTAGAACTGAAACCAAATTCCTGACTGCAGACTATTGGCTGACTACATAGGAATGATAAAGAATGTTATCTTAGAATGCTCACAAATAGTTCCTAACCACGGTAAAAAGAAAAACAGCAGAGTTCAAGATAAGATAATTGCATAAATGTTCTCTTTCTACTTAATGTAAACAGTTTGTTGTTGTTTAGTCACTAAGTCACGTCCAACTCTTTTGTGACCCCATGGCCACAGCCTGCAAGGTTCCTCTGTCCATGGGATTTCCCAGGTAAGAATACTGGAATGGGTCGCCATTTCCTTCTTCAGGGATCTTCCGGACCCAGGGACGGAACCCGTGTCTCTTCATTGGCAGGCGGATTCTTTACCGCTGAGCCACCAGGGAAGCCAACGTTAATAGTAAGACAGTCTTAATTTCCAACATATGGCCATTTAGTCTACAAAGTTCCTGATTAATTTTTTCAAGTAACTATTTCTAAGTCAACTAAATTTAAATCCAATCTTAGATAAAAATAGAATGTACTATACCTTGACTTCTGATCTCTTAAATGCTAGAAAAGTTGTCTCTGGTTTGAGTTTAGTTTCTGGTTTCTTAACCAGTGGATCTTTAACAGCTGGAGCTACAGAAACAACTGTGGGGGCTGGTTTCTGTGGTGGTTTCTGAGTTTTCTGAGCCTGCAAAAATCAGTGTTAAGATTACATTAGCTACAAAATCTTAGTTAAATGTACAAAAAGACAATAAAATCTACCATAGGACTCCTCAACGAACTGTAATACAGAAAAACATTTAACATTAAAAAAAATATAACATTGTGATGACATGGAAAATATAAACTCTTGGACAAATTATTTTTATCATATCAATTAATGATTTTATAGATTTTATTAGTTTCTAAACAGTAAAGATAACATGAGCTTTAAAAATTATGCAGACTGGAGTTAATTAAATATTTTAATAAAACAGTCCAAAATCATTAAAAAGAAAAAAAACATATAAGCATTTTCAGTTTTATTTTGACCAACAATTGATCTTTTTCCTTTATATTAGGTATTTTACTAAATTCTCTTGTACATGAATCATTTCTCAGTTTATTCTTTAGTGTTTTCCAGCTAGATAATATTAACTATATAAATGGAATAGTGCAGTGTTCGAGAGGACAGCTTTTGGAATCAAACAGAATTAAAATTAAAGCCCAGCTCAACTACTTCCCTATCTATGTTACCTCAGGTAAAATATGTAAATTTCCAGAAGTCTCATGTTTCATCTGCAAAATATGGATAAAATCTTCTGTTCTAAAGGTGGGTTATGAGAATGCACTGTGATTATGTAAGAGTTTACACAGTGTCTGTACATGTTAAGTGCAGATAATAACAGTTACTCATTCATCATCATTATTTACAAATAGAAGAACCCTTCTCTACTAGGTAAGTAATGGTGCTCCCAGCCATCCTCCTGTTTTTGACAATCCTAATAAGGTCACGCAAGACTATACCAAAAACTTTATTAATGATGTGTTCCCATTTCTGGAAATTTGAATGTAGCTGTTTTATCTTTGTTTAGACTTTCTTCTGCTATGGTTTGCCATATAATATATTTTCACCCTTAAGTCTCAGTTCATCCCATTTTTTATATTACATATTTTCCACATCAAAGTATACCTACTTCAGACATCACTTATAAAGCAACACTCAGATCAAGAATATTATAAAGAATGCTGGAAGATATCTATGGAAAAATATCTCTTACTACCAAGAAAGATTATCTTACCTTGTACTGCAAACCATGTTATGAAAATGCAGACTTCAGAGTATCAGGAGTACATGGATTCTAATCTTTACACTTTCCTCCGCCCACATCAGTAGATGAGGTTAGACTCTGAAGACCGACCTAACTTGTATGCTTTAGTAGATGAAGATTCATTACTGTGAAGCTCAGAAAGAACCTCTGCCTAGAAGACTATGTTTGGATCTTCTTCTGCTTTCTGGCTATTTCACCTACCTATCTTAGAACCTAAGAGATACTCAAAACCCTCTGCTCTTTGCTGGTAGTACTAGTTTAGGGAACTAGGATATTATCACTAATTCAGTATTGCTCAACAAAGGCACTCTAATTTTTTAATTGGGTGACTGCCTCACATAGTGTAGAATGTATGAAATTCACCACTCAAGGCAATATGGCCAGTATGGTAACAATCAAAAATACCACATACTTCTGTTACTGCTGAGTCGGAATGTGTTACCACCTTAGACTGAGAACCACTGCAATAAGTCATGAGGGCTGGGGCAAATCCCACTGCCTGATAAAAAGAAAATTATAGAACTAAAGAATAACTCTGGACCCTGCCACCCACTATCACACCGATTCTTACCTCTGTCTTCCCGTCTTCCTGTACTGCAGAACCTGCCATAGTTGAATAAATTAGTGTGAGGGGAAAGAGGATATAAGATGCTTTTTAAGGTATCTTTGAGATACCTTGGAGCAATAACCAATGCACACATGAGAACCTCACTGAAAGCAATTCAGTTTAGCATCCCTTCCATTTCCAAACCCCTTTCTTTCACTAAAGCTTGTGTTTACTGGATCCCGATCTTCAGGTTCACTTCAGATCATGCCTTTTGGTATTTCTCCAGGTCCACTCTTGGTGTACTTAATCACGCTCTGACATTAGTCATTCAGCACTTGACTCTTGGACATACAGACTGAACTTACTGACTGCTGATTTCAACCCAAATCTATATTTCCTCTATTTTTATGTATCTTAAAATGAAACAACAGAATGTGGGATGTGTCCAGCCCTGAGCTCTGCTCTGGTGCTCTGTGAGTGAATGAGACTTGCTCTTAATACAAATTAATTAGGCATTTACAAAGTTGATAAAGAATAAAATGTATCAGGATGAAGAGAAGCTGAGAAACAGAACATGTGGGACATGAAAATTCACCACATTCTCAGGGAATGAACCATTTGGTCTCGTGTGGCCACAGTATGTGGTATATATGGTGAAGTCATGGGAAGAGAAGGATACAAAGGTAGAGCTGGGTCAAAAAGAGAAGGTCCATAATCCACCCTAACAAGGATAACTTCATTACATAGGTAATTGAGAGCCACTGAGCACACTTAAACAGATAAAGTTAGGTAATTATTGTAGAAGAATATTCTAATTGTAGTATATAAAGTGGACTGAAGGGAGTCAAGGAGCTAATGCAACAGCAAGAAATGAGCGATTTGTGGAACAGGGTAATAAAAGTGAAATGAGCAGATCTGTGAAATACATATGAGTTAGATTTAACAAGTTTGGTAAACAAAGGGATGTGGACTTAAGAGAGGCATCAAGGATAATATTATCAGTTCAGGCAAATGAGGAAAAACTGAGTGGAGAAGAAAACAATTTTAATTTAAAAAATATTGCACTTGAAGTAACTGTAGGATATCTGGTCATCTGCCAAAATTCACTTCAGAAAGAGGGTAAGAACTATAAATATAGATTTGGTATGAGTTAACTCACAAAATATAAGGGAGAAAAAACAGGAGAGAACAGTACTTACTTTATTAAGAGACTTAAAATAATAATAAACTTTGAAGCTATGTTAAAGAAAGATCACTATCACAAGTTATTTATTTTGACTAGCAATTCTTATTGACTACTTGTGCCAAAGTGCTGGAACGTACTATTCTGCTCACCCATAATTACTTGGGTTGAAGTCCTGGAGGGCAGTTTAAGTAATAAACTAAATAAAAATCAGACAGAGCAGAAAAAATACTGTACCATGTCACAGAAATTTCTTGTTACAAAGTATAAATACTACTGAAATTTTACTACTTTTCATAGGAATAAAAACATAATCTATTTCTGATTTTTTTAGTGATTAAAATTTATTTTTATTTAACTAAATGAAAGATATATTTGGTCAGAAAAATTTATGTAGAAATTCACTTGTTAACAATATGAGAACTCTTCTATCAAAAGTCCTTAATCTTCTGGAGAAAGCTATAATTCAAAAAAAATACAGGCCTATATTCACAGCAGCACCATTTACAATAACCAAGACATGGAAGCAACCTACATGTCCATCAGCAAAGGAATGGATCAGTCCATGGAATTCTCCAGGCCAGAATACTTGAGTGGTATTCTGGTAGCTTCTTCTGGTAGCTACCAGGGAAGTCCCAAAGTTATAGTATACACATATATAATGGACTATTAGCCATAAAAAAGAACAAAATAATGCCATTTGCAGCAATGTGGATGGACCTAGAGATTACCGTATAAGAGAAGCAAGTCAGACACAGAAAGACAAATATCATATGATATCACTTATATGTGGGATCTAAAATATGACACAAATGACCTTATTTATAAAACAGAAACAGACTCATAGAGAATAGACCTGTGATTGCCAAAGGGGTGGGAAAGGTGAGGTAAGGATGGATTGGAAATTTAGAATTAGCAGACAAAAATTATTATGTATAGGATTGATAAACAACAAGGTCCTATTGTATAGCATAGGGGACTATATTCAATATACAGAATCACTTTGCTGTACATCAGAAACTAACATTATAAATCAACTGTACTTCAGTAGAAAATAAATTAAAAAAAAAAAGTCCCTAATCAAAGGTAGGAGAACACAGATGGGAGAAGTAAATAAGACACTCAAGTAAATAACAACTTGATTTCTTTAAAAGGAAAATGATAACATTCATCCATCTACTTTTTTAATGAATAAAATTTAGAAAACTAATATAACAGATGAAAATGTTTCAGTATGACATTAAAGGCAGTTATGTTTGTGAGCAGTAAACTGAGAAAGTACTTGAGAGAATAGGCTAAATGGTCACTTGAAGACAATGAGAAGGAAAGACAAGGAATAAAGAGAGAAACACAGAAGGAACGACAGAGAAGGCTCTGCACACAGCTTGTAAGTTCGGTGGTTTGCGCTCACTCAGGAATAGACATTTCCAGTATTTCCTTACCAGACTCATCAAAGACTAGGGATTCGTATCTCACGACTTCCCATAGTGCTTTGTAGTATTTTTAAATGTGCACAATTACACTGACACACCAGTAAGGAAATAGTCCTAATTTGTGGGTCTCCAATTCTGTTCATTTATACTAGAACAAGCTAAAAACTGAGCAGAGAAAAATACATATATATGGTCTGGTCCACTTAGGCATAGACACATAAACCACATTTTATACTATATAAATAAATATTAAAATAATCAGCTTATAAGATTTTTTTCAATAGCATAAATGTTTGGATTTTTATCTTAACAATCACATATTAACAAAAAAACGGACAGAGATTGTTTAAAATAGAGAAAAATAATTCCTACCATTCTTTTCATTTGTCTGGTACATCGGGCACAATACCACACAAGGCGAGGGTCATTCACTTCCTTGTCTGTCACCTGGGGCTTATGGCAGTCTTGGTGGTAGAGATTATGGCATTCCTGACATTCTACTAATTGGTTACCAGACGCCACTGTCATTTGCCTAAGAAAATATATCATTAGATATGACACTGATTTAAATGCAACAATTTAAAGCCACTCTAGGGTTCTTCAGGTGAAGTTTGGTATCTTAAAGATATATCAGAAAAGCCAAACAGCAAAATAACAAATTCCAACATGTAGCCTGCACAAACAATTCATTTCTTTTAAAGGTTATGCTCAACCAGTAAGAAATATATAAGGTGACTTATATTAAACTTAGCTATATTCTTCTTCTAGCATTTTCCATTGTAATTTTTTTTTTCCCCAGAGGGTAATAGACCTTGGCTCATCCTCCAGCAGTCTAATAACATCTTCTTTTTACCTCTATTACATTCTTTTATATCTATTGCTTATATATTGTTCTATCTTATTCATTAATACATGAGTTGCCTAAAGGTAGAAAATGAACCTAATTATCTACAGTGCCTAG
Organism: Neotragus pygmaeus; assembly: GCA_006410875.1. Lineage (NCBI taxonomy): Eukaryota > Metazoa > Chordata > Mammalia > Artiodactyla > Bovidae > Neotragus > Neotragus pygmaeus. The sequence continues at coordinate 1,037,583 of SJYV01038051.1, read as the reverse complement.
CACATTATTGCACAGACATGCGGTGCTCCGTAAATAAATCTTAATCAACAAAATAGAATGTATTAATAAGAGTATCAAAAAGGTAAAAATTGCAACAGCAACAGCCTCAGACTATTATAACAAATCTGCTTATGGAGGATTACAATTAACTAGTTCTTTCCCCCTTATTACTTTACCATTTATTTCTTTACATGAAAATGATAACCCTTACAATAGATAAAGGTCAAAATAAATGAATTTATGTTAAAGCAATGAAGCTCTAACAAAATAATCCTATTCAGAAGTACATCAACTGATGCTCTATAATGTTCACAAAATTTTAGAGCTATGTATTCAGTCCCAGTGCACCAGCATTTAATATTTTCATGAAGCAAATAGCAGGAAAGGTGACAATCTCTTCTACTGTGCTAGGCAATGAAAGTCATTAACAACTAAAGACAGAGATCCTGGCATCAAGGAATTTAAAATCTAATTATTCTGATTTTTAAGATGGATCTTCTACTAAGCAGAATTATCTACTTTTATAATTATGCATCCATGTTTCAAAACAATACTCAGAATAACCTACATGAGCCATTAATTTCATTTTCCTTATTCCTAGGAAAAGATTTAATGCTATTTTAGAAAATGGTATATAACTGTTTACTTTATAAATTCTATGAAAACTTCAGGAAAAAAAAGCAACATAGTCTTCTTAAAAAGAAAGGTAGAAATAATTTAGTCTGCTAAACAGTGTCTCACTAAAAATTAAAGCAATAAGTGCTTTTACTCTAGAAGCCAAGAATGCAGAAAATGTTGTTACAACATCACAGATTATAAAGATGCCTGTCAGTAATATAAATTTTTGACAATTTATTAGACATTAAATTGCCACATGGGCAATTTATCTCCTATCCACCTCCAAATAATGAAAACAAAATTTAAAAAACACCCAACAATTGGTCTATTATTTTTCTTTTTTAAATTGTTTGTTCTTTACAAAGAAACAAAAGAATCTATGTGGCCAGGTACAACTCACCTACAAACAACACAGGCCAACCCCATCTCCATGGCAAAATCATCAGCGCTGGTCTCCTCAAAGCTGGAAAGGTCAGCCATGGCTAAATCCTTGCTGGTTTGGACAGTGATGGGAGAGGACCGTGTCTCTGGTTTCTCCAGTCTAGGTTTCTTTGGGACATCAACTCCTTCAGGGATGTCTGATTTCATCTATAAAAAGGACCCAATCAAAAAGCAACATATTAAAATAAACTTTAAATCACTGAGAGATGTACAAGATAGACAGTGTGCAATGACCGAGTCCACTCCACAGATATTTTCACACAGGGACAGAAGCACACACTGAAGACCTGCAGAGATATGTAAGAAATTCACACTCAGTGTGTTAAAAGGATCCAACACAGTAACAAGAAACACATCACAGCAGTTCAGCATGCATCTGTATTTCTCTTTGTACTCTTATTTATTAAAGAATCACGGAAGTTCAATGGATTTACTTAAACACTGCCCTCCTACCCTCCACTGGATGCTTTGAATTGAGAAGCCACAGCACTAATAAGGCTATTTTTAAATATTTTAAATTATGAACTAATGATATTTTATATTGAAAAGAAATGAATAATGAACTTCCACCAGTAACTCAGGCTTAACACATTGCCATATTTGTTTCAAAGCAAATTCTGGCTCCTTGCTTTAAAATATAGAGAGAATAATATAATATAGGTTATAAACAGCCAGTTAGAAAAAGTATGAAAACACAACCCCTTGAGGGCAGGTAATACTAAAGTTTTTTAAATGTTTTTTTTTTAATAAGTTCTAAAATCCTAATAATTAACTATATGCAGAAATCATTCACAGTAGATGATCCAAGAGTTTTCTGTAACCCTGTTAAAGTACATGCTTTTCTGTAAATTTCATGTCTATTGATTTACATCTTTATTCTTTTCTTGCCATCTTTTCTTTTCAACAACTAACTGTTCCATCTAGAATACTTGAGTTATAGATTAAAGTTTACAATGAAATCAGTTTATCTTCTAGGGCTCAAATATTTGTTGACAATGATTTCAATAAACGGTTCTAAAATGTTTCTGAATTTTAATTTAAAAAATCCATAATAACAAAAATATATTTACTGATTATTACATACTTTTTACCAATTATTATACACAAAAAGTAAGCATAAAACAACTGATTGACTGATTTACTAGAGTAAAGCAAAATCTTACTTTATCAGCAGGTCTCTTTTCACCTTCCTTTTTTACCTTCTCAGTTGTGAGGACCTTGCCATTATTATTGCCAGAAGGAAGACTAGATGATGTTTTGGGCTCCTGCTTAACAGAAACAGTTTTTGTGCTTGAAATTTTGGGTGGCTCCACATCCTGTACATGAAATTAAAAGATACCTATAAAGAAATATTCAGACTAGTATATTATTAATAACAAAATCAGATCACAAATCTAAATTATCAGTTAAGAATTAAGACATCAAATGTGCCAACATATTGTGTCTTTTTCTTCAATATGTTTCACTATAAGGTTTCACATTTGTGAACCATCACTACAATTAATATAATGAACATATTCATCATCTTGCCAAGTTTCCTTGTTGCCCTCTATAATCCCTCTGAGAGGCAGACATCCTAGAAAACTAAGCCACCCATTCTCAGGTAACCATTGATCCATCTTCTGTAACTATACAGGTTGCATTTCCTAGAAATTTTCAGAAATGGAATCATGCGGGATATATTCTTTTTTCCTCTGGCTTTTTTCACTCAGTATATTTATTTTGAGATTCATTAATGTCACTGAGTGTAACAAAAGCTTCCTCCTTTTGTTGCTGAATAGTACTTCATTGAACAAATATACCATTATTTGTTTATTCATTTACCTACTGTCGGACTATTGGGTTTCCAGTTTGGGGCTATTACAAATAAAGATGTTACGAACATTCACATACAAATCCTTACATGCCATCCAGCCATCTCATCCTCGGTCGTCCCCTTCTCCTCCTGCCTCCAATCCCTCCCAACATCAGAGTCTTTTCCAGTGAGTCAACTCTTCGCAAGAGGTGGCCAAAGTTCTGGAGTTTCAGCTTCAGCATCATTCCCTAGAATAAATGTCTCTAATTTAATTTCTCTAGAATAAATGTCTAGGAGTGGGATGTCTGGATTGTATGGTAGGCTTATGCTTAACTTTTTAAGAAACTGCCAAACCATGTTCCAAAGTGGTATACCATTTCATATTTTCATCAGGAGTATGTGAGAGTCCCAGTTCCTATCTTCAAATCCTCACCAACACTTGGTATGGCTAATTTTTTTAATTTTAGACATTTAATAGATATGTTAGGCCATCCTAGATAGTATATTCAAAAGCAGAGACATTACTTTGCCAACAAAGGTCCATCTAGTCAAGGCTATGGTTTTTTCAGTGGTCATGTATGGATGTGAGAGTTGGACTGTGAAGAAAGCTGAGTACCAAAGAACTGATGCTTTTGAACTGTGGTGTTGGAGAAGACTCTTGAGAGTCCCTTGGATTGCAAGGAGATCCAACCAGTCCATTCTGAAGGAGATCAATCCTGGGATTTCTTTGGAGGGAATGATGCTGAAGCTGAAACTCCAGAACTTTGGCCACCTCTTGCGAAGAGTTGACTCACTGGAAAAGACTCTGATGTTGGGAGGGATTGGAGGCAGGAGGAGAAGGGGACGACCGAGGATGAGATGGCTGGATGGCATCACTGACTCGATGGACATGAGTCTAAGTGAACTCTGGGAGTTGGTGATGGACAGGGAGGCCTGGCGTGCTGCGATTCATGGGGTCGTAAAGAGTCCGATACGACTAAGCGACTAAATTGAACTGAACTGAAGGCATATCACTGCAGATTTAATTTACATTTCTCTAATGGCTAAAAATGTAAGAGCAGTAGACATTTTAGTTGCAATCAACTTCTCATGTACTTTAACAAATGCACTTCCTTCTGTTTTAGAATCTCAAAATACTGCTTCTTGGGGCTTCCCTGGTGGTCCAGTGATTATGAATCCACCTGCCAATGCAGGGTACATGGGTTCAATCCCTGGTCCGGAAGATCCCATATGCCATGGAGCAACTAAGCCTTTGTGCTACAACTACTGAGCCCGCACTCTAGAGCCCATGAGCTGCAACTACTGAGCCCAGGCATTGCAGCTACTGAAGCCCTGGGCCCCAGAGCCTGTGCTCTGCAGTAAGAGAAGATGCACAATGAGAAGCTGATGCACAGCAACGAAGAGTAGCCCCTACTTGCCACACTTAGAGAAAGCCTGAGTGCAGCAGTGAGGACCCAGTGTGGCCAAAAGTAAAATAAGTAAATAAATCTTTAGAAAAATACTGCTTCTTTAGTAATAATAGGAATTTCCTATTTGGACAATATCGATACTCGGAGCAGAACAAATTTGTTAGTGCATTTTGTTGAGTTTTAATAATTTGGTTGGTTTGAGCTCACCGAATCTCCAGAATGAAAATGGTAAAATAAACGACGTCACAATGGCTCTACTATTCAAAGGACAATAAAAATGCCCGAGAGTACAAGAACTTATTTCGAAAGCAGGCTGGGAGGAAAACATCAGTGCTTACTTGGGCACTGAGTCTGGGACTCGGCCCTGTTTTGAGTTTGAGATTCTGGATTAGACTGAGCTACTCAGGTAGTCTGGTCTTATCCTTATCAGTTTGGTATTTAGGTGTTCATAGACCTGGGTAACTCCAAGTTTCAAGGCTAGAGTTTTAGAAAGGTTTGAAAGAATGTCTTAGGTATGTATTAAAGAATATAGTAAGAGCTATCATTCACTAAGAGCTTATTATATACCAGGCAGACACTACACTAGGTGACCAATGTACTTTATTTCTTTTAATGTTCATTACTTTGCAAGGTAGTTCTCATTATCCTCACTTTACTAATAGAGAAACAGATGCTGGGTGAAATGAAGTTACTATGTACCTCAGTTTCCTTATTGTAAAATAAAAATAAATAATACCTATCTCAAAGGATCATTATCACAATTAAAATTAATTATACACCTATATCACTGAGAAAAGTACCTAGACACAGTAAATGTTCAAGATATGTTACCTGTCATCACACTAGTAAGAGGTAAGCTGGGATTTAAATCAGATTTGTCTGGTTCCAAAATGTATATTCTTTCCACAGAAAGCTGCTTGGCCACTTTATTTGCAATGGGAGTGACATAGTTCTCACAGTTTATCCATACCTCCTTTTTCCCTTAAATTATCCTATCTATATGTAATTCACTTCATTGTAGAATTCCTGCCCTTTTATTTTTTGCCCCTAAAACATTAGAGAATAATTACAAGCTATGGTTTCATTCAGCAGATTAAAAAAATTCTATTCATAAAGAATTAAAATTATAATACATAAGTGGGTTTCTATACACAGAAAACAGTAGCAACAAAATATTCTCCACTCTCAGCTAACTTTTCTATATAGTGGAACAGTTCTCTGAAAGCTTGAGAAAGAAAAGAATACTATAAAGTTCTTCATGCCATAAGGGAAGATTATCTAGCAGACTGTTTTGAGATGGTCTAAACATTAAAGACTCCCTCCAAGCCTCTGATTCAGTTATATACCTTTTGAGATGGACGGTAACTTGAATCAATGCCCCGAGCCAAAGATTCATCAAGTAGTGTTTTTAGCTTTTCAGCAGAATCTTTACTCTTTGAATGTAAGAAGCCTAATGCTTTTAGAAAAATGGGGTCAAGTTCCAAGTTCACTGCAGCAGCCATCCCAAACACCTGAAGGAAAAAAAAAAAGAAGGTAATTTACAGACAGTGGGCAATTAATTACCTGTTGAAACTTATCTGTCTTGTTCTGTTTAAATATATTACTGTGTACCTGATACAAAATTCAAACTGTCTAAAAGGTTATTACAGATAAATTTCCTTCTTATCCCTAATTGGAATTATCTAGTTCTCTTCTCCAAAAGTGAGAGTATTATCAGCTATCAGATAAGCTCCTCCTCTCCACAGAGCCTCTTCCTAATATCATTGTCAAATAATACACTTACAATTTAGAACAGAGAAACTTGATGTGTTTGGGTCAAGTTTACAGTATATTAAAATTTATTCTTGCAAACCTTATTTATTCAACCCCCACCCGCCCCCACACACACACAGATTAGGGGAAGGGTGTCACAGGAGGACAATAGTTAGAGCATACATTAGGCAATAAGCTACAAAAGTCAGTGCTGAAATTTTAACTTCAGTTATCTTTTTTTGCCTCCTTAGTCCTCAGCCCCAATCTTGAAAGCCTCAGAAAATATACTTATGATAATTTTATTGCATCACATTTAGCTTGTGGTATCTCATGCATTAACCTATTTTTAAAAAGCAAAGTCTCTGACGAATGGTGCCAAAACACACACACACACACACACATACATGTATATACAGCCTATGATATTCTCTGTGCCCTAAGGAGCTTAAAAAATAGTGAAGATATACATCAAAGGCTTATGAAATTCTAAAACATTAAAAAGTTTTATTTTCAGTTAATACCAATGCTATTATGTTGTTTTATTTCTAGTGTCACTTTAAAAAATACTTCTCCAGGCAAGGAATTACTAAAACAAAAATGTATACTTTGTATTCAACATTCTAGAGCTTGAAAACTGTCTTCTGTCCTTGAGGTTAATATTGTAATAATGCAACACACTTGTACTTGCTAGAGTTAGGGATCTGTCAGCAATTCCACAGTAATCTCTCATTTTCAGGGATTTATAAAGCCATTGAAACTTGCTGTAGATTTAATCTTGGCATATGAAGACCACCCTGAAAATGGATTTTGTTTGTTCCTTCCCTATCAACTTTCCTCCTAATACTTCTTCAGCTTTGATAGGAAACACATATACAGACTCCAAATGGCTTTCTTTTTTTTTAAGAAGGTATAAGAGACCCATCTGGTGGCCACAAAATTATTGTCAAATTCTGTGCTCTACTTAATCACCCATGAGCAGGGGTCCAAAGCTCAATATTAAAAGAAAAAAAATCTACCTCAAACAGTTGTATAGGTAATAATTTAATAAAAACTGAGAAGCAACCTCTGTTACTTAAGATTCTATTATTACATACATTACCCATATATAATGATAGTACAGAAAAGTGTATTTTTTAAAATTATTCATGAGGTTGGTCACCATAAACATTCTGAGGAGAAAACAGTTCCTCTTTAAAATGTCCACAATGAAAAGGAGTAAAGTTGCCACTCCTCCTGAGTGCACAAAGAAACACAGCCTCGACTTTCTGCTGACTTAAGTTTTTATAGCTTAAGAGCATAGTTTACTTATCCAGAGCAGTCTGTGTTGTGAGGTGCTGAAAGGAATGAAACTTAGAAGAATCCTTTTAATATACTAGAAAACCATTACTTCAAATTTCTATGCTGAAAATTAGAAGCAAAGTATTTACTGTTATATATTTCTACAAGCACAGATAGAAAAAGGTTCATATTACAGATTAGGTAACAAGAGTCAGCACCTCGTCTTTTATATCTCCTCCACTGGCAGGTGAATTCTTGACTACCAGCACCACTTGGCGGAGAGGGCAATGGCATCCCACTCCAGTACTCTTGCCTGGAGAATCTCATGGATGGAGGAGCCTGGTGGGCTGCTGTCTATGGGGTCGCACAGAGTCGGACACTGAAGCGACTTAGCAGCAGCAGCAGCAGCACCACTTGGGAAGTCCATATAATTGGTAGCTAAATACATACATAAAGAAGTGTACTTACTTTTTTACACATGGAATAAATGATGAGAAAAGTTTGGAGACCAATGGGTTAGCCTTTCTAGCAATTTCCAATTTCCCTTTTCCTATTATATATACGTAATGGTTACTTTAAGGTACAAACTAACCTCCCCCTTGAAAATCCCCCCAGTAATCATTTAGCTCAGGGCTTCCCAGGTGGCGCCAGTGGTAAAGAAATTGCCTGCCAATTCAGAAGACATAAAATGGGTTGATCGCTGGGTTGAGAAGATCCCCTGGAGGAAGGCATGGCAACCCACTCCAGTATGCTTGCCTGGAGAATCGCACAGACAAAGGAGCCTGGCAGGCTATGGTCCGTTGGGCTGCAAAGAGTCAGACAACGAAGTCAGACAATGAAGCACGCACGCACGCACGCACGCACGCACGCACTCATCCAGCTCTGTCCTCCCCTCCTCCACACTAGTTCCATTGCTAGCTCCCCAGCATCTTCTAGCCCCTACTTATTACCAACATATTCCCCTAGCTTTTTCCACAGTTTTCTCAAGCACTCCTTTTATTGCTCTACCTTGACTATCCGCTCTCCCCCGCCCCCGCATACACACAGACATCACATGTTTTACAGCCTTCCCCAAGTAGCGAGTTGTTCCTATTCAAAGACCAAACAAAGGTCTACAGAGACCTTATTCCACATTGCTGTTTGAGGGAGAATACTCCCTGACCATCATTGATCAACATCGTCTCTTGAAACCACACCTGCATGTTCACTGTTGCTAATGGACAGAACATTTGTACCAGGTTCATCATCTTCCTCTCCTCCTTGCCATTATCTCTGATAATTTTAGTATCTATACTGGGGTTCTTCTCCAAATTCCTGTGCTAGGTTTACTCAGATCTTCAATCTCAAAGAGCTTCATCTTTAGCTACTGAAACCTGGAACTCCAACTCTTCTCTTTGACTACAGTCAATTCTCCTTTTTAACTACAATTTTTCACCATTCTATTAATCTCTTCTACTGTTTTGACCCAGGAGCCTCTTCAGGGTACCAAGTCAATTTTTCTTTCTTTTAAAAATGTCTTTATCCCATCCACCTGTACTTTGAATTTATAGGGGCCTCCACTTTGTTTCCTCTGCTTCCTCTTTATTAGCACCTTCTCGACCCAACTTCTATTCCCCATCCAACAGAAAAAACAGAAGTTGGGCCTAAAATAAAACACTCATCGTTATATGTTTTATCCTTTATTCTTTTGTTTTCTACCTACTTTCCCTCTCCATTGTCTATTGCTTTCTCCAGTTTCTATTACTTCTTCTTTCTTACTGGTGAATAACATTAGTAATCCTCTGTATGTGGATTTTGAGTAGTGTGATGAAATCACATGCCAGCTTGGCCCATCCCACGTGGGACGTGAATTATCCCTTTGTCCAGTGAATCCCATCTGTTCATCACTAGCCAGCTCAGTTATCAGATTGGCTGCCAGGGTACTGCAGTGCTTGTGTTCATGTTACCTTATTATTATTTATTTAATGGCCCCAAAGAGCCAGAGTAGTAATGCATGCAATTCAGATACGCCAGAGAAGTGCAAAGTGCATCCTCTAAGTGAACAGGTAGATGTTTTCAACTTAATAAGAAAAAAGTTATATGCTCATTTAATGAGGTTGCTAAAATCTATGGTAAGAACAAGTCTTCTATCTGTGAAATTGTGAAGAAGGAAAAAGAAATTTGAGCTAGTTTTGCTACTGTACCTCAAGCTTTAAGAGTTACAGCCATGGCACATTAGTGCTTAGTTAGATTGGAAAAGGCATTACATTTGTGGGTGGACATGAAAAGAACATGTGTTCAAACTGACAGAAATGTGTTGGCCCAGAAAGCATTGAGCATCTACAAAAATTTCAGCAAGGGATCCCCTGAAATGAGTGATATCAGCCATTTACTACAAGTAAGAGATGGTTACATAGATTTGGATTTAGACTGAAAAATATATAAATTACTGGAGAGGCTATGTCTGCCAATGAAGAAGCCACTGTCACATTTCAGGCAGAATTAAAAAAGCTGAAGGGAGAGACTACGTTCACATAACTTTTATTATGGTATGTTGCTATAATCGTTCTATTTTATTACCGGTTGTTGTTAATCTCTTACTGTGCCTAATTTATTAATAAAACTTTATCATAGGTATGTATGCAGGAAAAAAATCGTGTATATATATGGTGTGGTACTATCCATGGTTTTCGGCATCCACTGGAGATCTTGGAACATATCCTACATGGATAAGAAGGGACTACTGAATAGTGAAAGAAATGCCTTTTTCTTCTATGGTCCTAAAGGGGTCGGCAACTGTGGTGTGAATCTGTCACTCAGTAATGCTGGCCAAGAGAATTCACTGTCTCTTTCAAAAACCTTTCTTCTCCATGAGAAATACCTAGTTTTTCTGGTTTTCCTTTTCTATCTTGGGCTCTTCTTTCTGTGGGTCATCTTTTCAACTCCATTGATCTTGGTATTGCCGAAGTAATTGTGTCCTCGTCTATTTTCTTTAGTTTTGCTACCAGTTTCCTATTTTGCAATCTTTATATATCATGTTTTCAACTAGCATCTGTAGATAGATGATTTCATATGTTTACTCCCAGTCCATCTCTCTTAAGCTTAAGCCCCATATTTCCAACTGCTTAATAGACATATCTAACTGTTTGCCCTAATGATATCTCAAGTTCAGCTCTCATTGAATTTGAAATTATGAGTATCTTCCCCCCAAATTTCCCTGTCCTGCACTGTCAATAAATGACACACTCTCCATTAATCAGGTCTGAGGCCTAAACCTTTGTTCACTGAATCCTTCCCAATTCCTTATTCTGAACAATCAGCAGGCCTTTCCTGTTAATTCTGAGTCTGCAACATTTCTCACATCTGTTGCTGTTTTTCATTTCAAGGCTATTACTCAGATTCAGGTTTTCACTTGCTTTTTGTACTACAGCAAAAATCTAGTTATTCTCCTTGACACCAAGACAGTTGCTATATTAATGTTCCTGCAACACATTTTCTTTCTTTCTTCTTTGAAAATTAAGGCAAGCCACTGCCTTTAAAATAAAGCCTAATTTCTTGGCTTACCATTTAAAAAGATTCAGTAACTGGCACAAAAACTTTAATTCTTCATCTCTAGATCTTCAGTAGGGCAGAGTCATTGGCTGGGCTTGCTACTTCTACTCAATTTGCCTGTCTGAGAAGCATTTTACCTTTTTTTATATTTCCAAATCCTATCAAGACCTGGTTCAAATACTACTTCTCATGAGGACTTTACTCATAGCTAGTGTGTTCTGCTCTACTCCCTGGACTACTAATCCTGCTCTCCAAGGATATTTAGCAGTGCACTCTCATGGTATGGGAGTTTTCTACCTTCAACCACACTTTTCCATTTTTTTGGACATTTGTTATATTCTCTATAAAACTCTCAGTACTTTAAGGGGAGAAGCTATCTTTTTTGCCTGTGTGTGTTTGTGTGCTAGGTGGCTTCAGTGGTGGCCAACTCTACGCGAACCTGTAGCCTGTCAGGCTCCTCTGTCCACGGGATTCTCCAAGCAAGAATACTGGAGTTAATTGCTATGCTCTTCCTGTCTTTTTTGCCTACCATTTTGCTATTTTGCAAAGTACCACAATATAATGGCCATAGAATTATTAGAGATCAAAGTATAATGATCTTTTCTCTGCTTCTATACAGTTCTAAATATTTCCAAAATCCCTTAACAAAAAGCGACCAAAAAAAAAAACCACCTCAGACCCATCCCCACTGGCTCGCCCTGCCCTCAAACCCTAAAACATCAAAAAGGGAAAGGCAGTACAAAACAAAAACATCTCTTTCAAGACTGGGGACTTGTACAGTGTTCCTATCTGCACTACTCTCTTGCCCATCCTTCGTCTGGTTTAAATTTTTAAATCTCACTAGGCTGTAAACTCCATGCAAGCCGGGACTTGTTTTAGTCACTTTTATATACACCTAGTGTTTGGAACTTAACAGACTCTCACAACTATTTGTTGAGTCATTGAATTAGGTTTCGTTTAAATGTCACTTTTGAGGGCTTCTGTGATTTCTTCAAACTGAGTTGGATATTCATACATTAATATATGCTTTCCTCTAGATCCCATTTCCCACTCAACACGCCCGATCATAAAAGAAGTGCAAAGTTGATCTTCATGCAGGAAACTGACCCTATTCACACAGAGTGCAATATTAGGTTGTCATCACAGAACGGCTCTAGATAGCTCTGCCTTTTCATCTTTGCAAGCTCTTGTAACCCATCCCTTTAAAGATGCTGCCCTTTTTATTCCTTCACCGAGTTCTTGGCCCTAGGTTACACTGGTATCTTAGGCACACGTCCGGAAACACAGGTGAGGCGGAAAGACCTTGTTTCCAAACCAATCTGGTGACGGAGAATCTAAAAAGCGACCACAGACGCGCAGAACAAGAATGCCAATATTTTGACCAAAGTCGTGACACACCCAAGGCCTAGCACAGGGCAAGGTCTTTGACAAGTGAGCCGGAGAAGTGAGAGGCAGACAGAAGAAGCTGCACAGAGAAGTCGCCAAAACCTGCCAAAGAAGGTCCGAGAAAGGGTTCCAAGGACCTAGTCCCTGGGGCTTACTCTCCGTGGAAGCACGACCCTCACTGTAAGGAAAAAGCGGTCAGCCTGGGCACTCGACCGCCTGCAGACTGCAAGGTGTCCCCACAGGGAGCGAGAAAACTCTAAGACCCCACGGAACTGCTCTCCCACCTCGCCCCTCGCGGAGGTCTCAAGCCCCTGAGAGTCGGCTGAGAGCCGGGCAGCCGGTCACTACTCACTATTCACCGCTCCGCCGGCGGCCTGGCGAACCGCGGCCAACACCACCAGCCCGCTCCGAGAGCGGAAAAACAAAGGTTCCCGCAGGAGGCTCGGCTGGGGAACGCTTTGACGGTGCGACGGCAGGAAGTGACGTGCGCGTCTGTTTCCGGTCCGCCGGATTATGAATGACGACCGCCGCCGCTGCTTCCTTGAAGCGCTCGACGTTCTTTCTCTCGTGGCCTCGTTGGCAGCGAGTGGTCAGCAGACGAAGAGTCCCTGAAGTGGCCTCGGGAAACTCGGCTCGGGCGGGGCTGGAATGCGCTGGCGGCCCCTGTCGCCTACCCACTCACGCACCCTCCCTGCCTGGCCGCGCCTCTGCGACCAGGTAAGGAGGGCGCAGTCCCCGTGACCCCGAAAAACCGCCTCTTAGCATAGGGGGAAACAGGGTGGACGATGCGGGCAAGGGTGGGAAGGCTCCCGTCCCCTTACCAGTTTTTCCAAGACCAGTGCCCGTGGCTTTCTCTAACGATGGAATGGAACAACTTCCAGTGGCAGCAATCTAAGGGGTCTTCTGCCATTTGCTGCTAGGTATAGTTTGTGAGTGGACTTCCCTGGTGGCTCAGACGGTAAAGCGTCTGCCTGCAATGCGGGAGACCTAGGTTCAGTCCCTGGATTGAGAAGATCTCCTGGAGAAGGAAATGGTAACCGACTCCAGTATTCTTGCTTGGAAAATCCCATGGATGGAGGAGCCTGGTGGGCTCCAGTTCATGGGGTCGCAAAGAGTCGGACACGACTGAGCGACACTCACTCATAGTTTGTGTAGATTTCTTGGATCGTCTTTAACCTTTTTTTTTTTTTTTTTTTTGGCACTTTCTCTCCCAGCCCTTCCTCGTTGGAGAGAGCAATTGTATGTGAATATTAGCAAACTGTTGCTCCAGTGAACTTGCTTCATTCATTTGGGGCCATTTGCTTCTATTGCACCATCAAAGCCGTGTTTCACCTTGGTTTAGGATTAGGTGACTTGGTTTTTTCCTTCATTCTTAATGTCATCATCCTATCTTGGATATCAAGAAAATGCCAACACTTAATAACACATCTTGGCAAAAGTATTGCTAGAGGAAATCGAGTACTTCCTTATTTCCTAAGCTTATCTAGAAACTGTTTAAAAGGGAACATGAAAAAGCAGGCAACAACTAGTGGTACGACAATTTAAACTTTAACCATGGTCATTTAAATAGTGTGGAATAAAATCTTTGTTATAAATACTACTGAGTAATTTGCTGTCATGTTGAATAAATCAAACATCAAGCTATGTGTCTTTTTTTTAACTCCCTGGTGAGTAGTATTTGTAGTTGTTCAGTTGCTAAGTCGTGTTACACTCTTTGCAATCCCCATAGACTGCAGCACACCAGGCTTCCCTGTTCTTCACTATCTCCTGAAGTTTGCTCAGATTTACATCCCTTGAGACAGTGATGCTATCTGCAACCCCCTTCTCCTTTGCCTTCAGTGTTTCCCAGCATCAGGGTGTTTTTCAGTGAGCCAGCTCTTCACATCAGGTAGCCAAAGTATTGGAGTTTCACCTTTAGCATCAGTCCTTTCAGTGAATATTCAGGGCCATTTTCCTTAGGATTGACTGGTTTGATCTTGCAGTTCAAGCGACTCTCAGGAGTCTCTTCCAGCGCCACAATTCAATTCTTCAGCTCTCAGTCTTCCTTATGGGTCCAACTCTCAAATTCATACATGACAACTGGAAAAAACCCTAGCTTTGACTGTGTGGACTTTTGTCAGCCAAGTTATGTCTCTGCTTTTTAATACGCTGTTTAGGTTTGTCATAGCTTTCTGTCCAAGTGTCTCTTAATTTCATGGCTGCAGTCACCATCTGCAGTGACTTTGGAACCCACAAAAATAAAATCTGTCATTACTTTCTCTTTTTCCCCTTCTATTTGCCAAGAAGTGATGGGACCCGATGCCACGATCTTTTTTTTTTGAATGTTGAGCTTTAAGCCAGCTTTTCCATTCTCCTCTTTCACCCATGTTAAGAGGCTCTTTAGTTCCTCTTTGCTTTCTACCATTAGAGTGGTATCATCTGCATATCTGAGGTTGTTGATATTTCTCTTGGCAATCTTGATTCCAGCTTGTGAGTCATCCAGCCTGGCACTATATGCAGAGTACTCTGCATATAAGTTCAATAAGCAGGGTGACAATATACAGCCTTGATATACTTTCCCAATTTTGATCAGTCTGTTGTTTCCATGTCTGGTTCTAACTTGCTTCTTGACCTGCATAGAGGTTCCTCAGGAAGCAGATAAGGTGATCTGGTATTCCCATCTCTTTAAGAATTTTCCACAGTTTATTGTGGTTCACAGTCAAAGGCTTTAGCATAGTCAGTGAAGCTGAAATAGGTATTTTTCTGGAATTCCCTTTCTTTCTCTATGATCCAATGAATGTTGGCAATTTGATCTCTGGTTCCTCTGCCTTTTTTAAATGCAGCTTGAACATCTGAAAGTTCTCAGATCACATACTGCTAAAGCTTAACTTGAAGGATTTTAGGCATAACTTGCTAGCATGTGAAATGAGCACAATTGTATGGCAGTGTGAACATTCTTTGTTATTGCCCTTCTTGGGGATTAGAATGAAAATTAACCTCTTCCAGTCCTATGACCACTGCTGAGTTTTCCAAATTTGCTAACATGTTGAGTGCAGCAGTTTAACAGCATCATCTTTTAGGATTTGAACTAGCTCACCTATTCCATCACCTCCGCTAGCTTTGTTGGTAGTATTGCATCCTAAGGTCCACTTGACTTCACATTGCAGGATGTCTGGCTCTAGGTGAGTGACCACACCATTGTGGTTATCTGGATCATTAAAATCTCTTTTTGTATAGTTCTTCTGTGTATTCTTACCACCTCTTCTTAATCTCTTCTGCTTTTGTTAGGTCCTTACTACTGAAAGGATTGCCTTAAGCATATCTCATTATTCCACATCCTGTTAAAGATTTTTTTTACGTGGACCAATTTCATAGTGTTTATTGAATTTGTTATAATATTACTTCTGCTTTATGTTTCGGTTTTTTGGCCATGAGGCATGTGAGATCTTTGCTCCCTGACCAGGGATAAAACTTGTACCCTCTGCATTGGAAGGTGAAGTTTTAACTGCTGGACTTCCAGAGAAGTCCCAGAAATTATGTTTGAGTTATACCAAGGCAATATTTTAAGAGGTCTAACTTCAGAAATCTGGAAAAATCAGTGAGATTTGAAAATTATTTTATCAATTCCTTTATTTTATTACACTTCGGTTATACATTTGTCTGCTTTAAACAAAGCTCAGACTTGAACTTTTGTAGTAGAGGACCCATCAAGGGTTTTGGAGGGGTTGTTTTTGTTTGTTTGTTTATCTGAACATGTGTTTGTAACTTTTCTATCACCTGTGATTTGAAATAATAATAAATGCTGACTATCCAATTGATCTTTCTAACCAACAATTTAGCAGACTTTGAAACTGAACAAATTCTGAAGCTAGTCAACTAAAACATCTCTAGTATACACAATTCCTTAGCACATGTTGTTCTTATCTTCAAGTTTTTTAACTAGCCTACTGAATTCTGTTATGACTAGTACTTGCAAAGCAAGGATTTATACCATTCAGTTCATGATGAGCACAGATATTAGTTACTGTGGGAATTCAGTAATTTTATTTCAGATTTGCTGATGTTTCTAACAGGTTAGCATTTCATGCTGTGGCTCCTGGTTAATTGTGAGGTCAAGCTTATCTGCAAGCATTATGATTCTATGGCAACAGATGATTCCCTGATTCTATGGAGAGAAGATGCCACAGTTCCCTTATGGCTAAGGTTGTAGTAAGCTTTCTTACTTTTAAATATTTTTTCCCCACTTCTTGCCTGGATAAGAAAACAGCTAATTTTAATCATAGGATTTTGCCCTCTAGGACTTAGTGGTATGTGTCTCAATGTTTCACAATGTAGTGAGCGCTAAATAGCTCGGTTTTTTCTTTCTTTTTTAACCTTTAATATCTAAGGTAATAAGCTGCTATTTAACTCTGCAGAGGCAGGCTTTTCTTTCTTTAAAAAAAAAAATCTATATTATTGAAAGAAAACAATGAGATATTTGCAACCAAATACTGTTATTTTGGGGATTTCCCTGGTTGTCCAGTAGTAAAGACTCCCTGCTTCCAGTGCAGGGGGTGTGGATTCAATGCCTGGTTGGGGAACAAAGATCACACCTGCCACATGGCATAGAAAAAATACACGCTAGGTTCTAATATTCATAATGTTGAACATTTTGATGTAGTGGGGAATTAAAATGAGTTTAAATTTAAACTTGAATCTTTAAGAAAAGTAAGTTTGTCATTTTTTTATGCTTATAAATTGCTTTAAACTATTCGATATAAGCAGTTAATATTCAAGTGAACTTAAGATATCCCATTTATATTCCGGAATTTTGTGACTCCCTGATTTTCAGCCTTAAATAACAAACAAAAAAATTTTTTTTTCAACATTTGGTTTCAATCTTTTCTGTTTTTAAAAAATCTTTTTATTTTATATTGGAGTATAGTTGGTTGATAGAGAAAATCTTTTCAACTCAACACAAAATCCCTTATTTTTATTGAGAAGTTGGGAAATACAAAGCAAAATTGAAGACTTGCCCACCAAACTTGGTGTTTTTTGACAGTATCAATGCACAAGGAATTTAGGGATAAATTATAAGCAGATAACAAGAGTATTTCTTTAGAGGATTACTAATGTGATAGGTGTTGTTCAGTTCTCACAACATACTATATGGTAAATATTGTTGTTATTATTATCTCTTTTTATGAATGAGAAAACTAAGGTACAGAAAACATTTATATTACTAGATACTAAGTATCAGAACCAAGATTTAAACCCAATCAGTCTAAACCAGAGTCCAGACTCTTATTCATTACTCAGTGTATGAATATTCTACTTGTTAAGTAAATATGTAGAATCTAAATTCTACATATGTAGATTCCTAATTCTCTTGCCTAAATATCAGTAGACATACAAATGTTTATGCTTTATTTACAAGTTTGAGTGGATTCTAGTTATACTTTTTCCGACTCAGCTCACAGTGGTGTGTTTCTTCATTTTAATTTATACATAGTTTGCTCTTAAAATAGATTTATTTGGAAGAGAAAGAATGGTGTCAAGAAGAATGAAGCTTATTTTGTACCAAGACTAATGCTTTCAAAAATACTGTCATTACAGGGATTAGTGACAATCATTTATGTACATTTATTCATTCATACAGTCCTTGAACTAAAATTTGAGTACTGTTTACCATTGGAGACGTGCATGTAAAGAAAAAGAAAGCAGGATAAGGGGCTAAGAAGTGTTAGGAGTGCTTTTTCAATTCAGGTAGTCAGGAGAGACTGCTCTGAGTTAATATTCAGAGACCACAGTGAAATAAAGGAGCAAGCCATGTGAATGTCTTGAAGAAGAATATTCTAGGCAGAAGGAATCACAAACACCCAAATTCTCAAGTGTGGGAGCACTGCTGGCTTTGCACCAGAATAGCAAGGAGAATTGGCTTGAGGGAAGTGAACAAGAGGGAGATCAGGTCAGAAAAGGACAGCCAGGGTCACGTCAGACCTAGAGACTATGATAGGAATTTGAATTGTATTAAGTGTGCTGGGGAGCCATTGAATGGTTGTGAGCAGAGACATGGTCTGATTTATGTTTTTAAAGGATTACCTTGACTCGAGTTGGAGAATTGACTGTTGTGTAGGAAATAGTTAATGGGCTTTTGCAGTAGTCCTTGAAAGAGCTAGTGATGACTTAGATTAAGGTGCTATGGGTAGGTTCTGAGAAGTTAGTATTACCATGTATTTCAAAGGCATAAATAGTAAAGTGAGAGAAAAAAAGGAATTGAGTGACACTTCAGAGTCATGGGCCCAAGTATCTGGGTAAATGGTGTTGCTATTTTATCAAGAAACATATTACTTGAGGAAAGATGAACAGGTTTAAAAAAATGTCCAAGTGAAGATGTCAAGTAGGCTACAGGAGTCTGAAGTTTAGGGGAAAGGTTGCGGCAGAGATAAATATCAGAGTCATCAGTGATATTTAAACCTGTAGCACTGCAAATCACCTTGGACAGTGCTGTCATAGTATATGTTGTAGCTCATGGATCTGGGAATCAATTTAGTGAGCACTAAGCAACCTAGTTAGCATATTGAAAAGCAGAGACATTACTTTGCCAACAAAGATCCGTCTAGTCAATGCTATGGTTTTTCCAGTGGTCATGTATGGATGTGAGAGTTGGACTGTGAAGAAAGCTGAGCACCGAAGAATTGATGCTTTTGAACTGTGGTGTTGGAGAAGACTCTTGAGAGTCCCTTGAACTGCAAGGATATCCAACCAGTCCATTCTAAAGGAGGTCAGCTCTTGGTGTTCTTTGGAAGGAATGATGCTAAAGCTAAAACTCATGCAAAGAGTTGACTCATTGGAAAAGACTCTGATGCTGGGAGGGATTGGGGGCAGGAGAAAAAGGGGACGACAGAGAATGAGATGGCTGAATGGCATCACCGACTCGATGGACATGAGTTTGAGTGAACTCCAGGAGTTGGTGATAGACAGGGAGGCCTGGCGTGCTGCGATTCATGGGGTCTCAAAGAATTGGACACAACTGAGCGACTGAACTGAACTGAACTGAACTGAAGCAACACTAAAAACAAACAAACGAAAAACAACCCTGGAAAAAAAGAAGAAAAGATAACTGTTAGTTATGTCTCCTATGGTAGGGTATTTTTTTGTGAGTCTTTTGTTTCAGTTTTATTCCGTGTATAATGACCTTCATTATAATGTTTATTTTTTATTGTATGGCATGATCAAAAGTTTGAAAGCCAGTAATCAAAGGTCTGAGTTTAAGTTGAGAATAGGGCAAAGTGCTAAGCTACAGGTCACTAAGAGGTCTGAGGAGGATCCAATAAAACTTAAGAAGGAATGATCAAAAAACTTAATCCAGTGCTGAGAATTGTCAGATGCTCTGTCTTTAGCACGGAGGTTTTTTATCAAGAATGTACATGTGCAGTCACTCAGTGTTCTCTGACTCTTTGTGACCCCAAGGACTGTAGCCTGCCAAGCTCCACTGTCCATGACTCGTCCCAGGCAAGAATACTGAAGTAGGTTACCATTTCCTTCTCCAGGGGTTCTTCCAGACCCAGGGATGGAGCTCTCATCTCCTGCAGCACCTGCACGGGCAGGTGGATTCTTTACTTCTGAGCCATCTGAGAAATTTGCTAAGAATAACATAGTTTCTGATGATTTTCACTGTGGTGAAATTGCAATATGGTTCCACTTATGAAGTTTATAAAGTAGTGCTATTTATATTAGAAAAACACCCATTCCTTAATGTTTTCCCATAAGATCCCTTTATAGATTCAAATAATGCTTTTGGATTGAAGTACAGTTATTCATGTAGTGAAAGTAAAATGTACTGTAAGGATTATGAGGGCTGAAATAATGCATAAAATTCAGGGTGCTTATTAAGCATATATTTGTTAGGCAATAAAATGTACATAATATTATTTAGAATTGCCTTCTTTGTTCCTTTAACATTTATTAAGCTCTTACCAAATTCCAGCCACAGTAATAATTTATTACTTAAAAAATACAGTCAACTGGTTAATATTTTTGTTGCAGTTATGTACTTTTGGACTTTATTATGTAATAAATAGGGCTTTCCAGGTGACATTAGTGGTAAAGGACCCACCTGCCAATCAAGAGACATAAGAGATGCAGGTTTGATCCCTGGGTTGGGAAGATCCCCTGGAGGAGGGTATGGCAGCCCACTCTAATATTCTTGCCTGGAGAATCCCATAGACAAGGAAGCCTGGTGGGCTACAGTCCATAGGGTGGCAAAGAGTTGGACGTGACTGAAGCAACTTAACATGCACACACACATGGAATATATAACTTATCTATTTATCTGTTATGTAATGTATAGTTGCCGTAGATCCAGACTTGAATTTCAAGCACAGAAATTTTAAACTTTTTTTCTAGCTTCTAGAGAATTATGTTTATGTTCAATATTTATGGTGTTTTTTTTTCTTTCTTTATATACATATGCACTGAGTAAACTATTGATAATAAAATGGCTTCAAATAAGAAAATACCTATAAAACCCATTTCTCCTTTCATATATGAAATTTTTCACTTTATCAGCACCATGATGCATTCACTAGAATAAATGAAAACAAGGTTAAATTCCTGAAATATTGAACCTATGACTACATTTGTTTAAAAATATCTTTGAAAATTGCCAAGTAATGAAACCAAGGCTTAAATATTTACTCTTTACCTATTTTTGTGCTTCCCAGGTGACTCAGTGATAAAGACTCCACCTATCAATGCAGGAGGCCTGGGTTCAGTCCCTGGGTTCGGACGATCCCCTGGAGAAGGGAATGGCAACCCACTCCAGTATTCTTGCCTGGGAAATTTCGTGGACAGAGCAGCCCGACGAGCTACAGTCCATTGGTTCACAAAAGAGCTGGACATGACTTAGTGACCAGACAACAACCTGTTTTTAGTCCCTCTGCAACATTCCCAAGCCAGGGAGGAGATGCACACTCCCATCAGCTCTGTTCAGGCATCTCAAGCCTGTGGTTTTATCTTCTGCTTCCTTGTTCCCTCTAAGTGCAGTGTGGCACCTGTCAAAGCTGAGAAAAAGCAGTGACAACACTCCTGTGCTGGGCAGAAATGTAATCTGGAGTAACAAGATCTGTATCCCAGCCTTAGAGCCTTGGGCCTTAGAGACCCCAAGGATGATTCTACAGTACCTACCTTTTAAAAGCTCATGACATAAAAGTGATAAGACGAGGAATTCTCAAGGTAGAAATAAAGAAGAAAATAGGTTTCTTTTACTGTATTTGCAAACTTTAAACAAAAAATGTGTTCTACTTTCTTGAAAAATTAGACATGGTACATGCCAAAAACAGATATCAAAATTTTACAGGTTTGCTAATACTTATTTTAGAAATTATAGTAAAATTTAATGTGGAGAAATTGTCCAGGGAGAGTGATTGGTTTTTTAAACCCCAAGATCATTAAGTAATATTTTTAGTCATCAAGAGGGGAAAAATACCAATATTTATATTTTAAAAAGTTAATTATGTTGAGTCAACAGAGCCTGGTGGCCTGCTGTCCATGGGGTCGCACAGAGTCGGACACAACTGAAGCGACTTAGCAGTAGCAGCAGCAGCACTTTGCATTTTCTTTTAGGCATCTCATTAATTCTTAGTTATCTCCAGAGACAGATTATTGCTATTCTCTTTTGTTGACATTTAGCATTTATTAAGTGCTCACAGCAAGAAAAAGTTTATGAAATGTGTAAAAGTTAATTCTCATCGGACTTACGTGCCTCAGTTCGGTTCAGTTGCTCAGACATGTCCGACTCTTTGCAACCCCATGGACTGCAGCACACTAGGCCTCCCTGTCCATCACCAACTCCCAGAGTTTACNCCCATCTCTTTCAGAATTTTCCACAGTTCATTATGAACCATACAGTCAGAGGCTTTGGCATAGTCAATAAAGCAGAAATAGATGTTTTTCTGGAACTCTCTTGCTTTTTCGATGATCCAGCAGATGTTGGCAATTTGATCTCTGATTCCTCTTCCTTTTCTAAAACCAGGTTGAACATCTGGTAATTCACAGCCTCAGGAAGTGGCAATATATATGTACTCTAATTTTTTAATATTAACATTTCAGCATATCCTGAATCAAAAGCTGTAAAATAGCATGATGTTGTTTTTAGTCTTCCGTTTTGTGTTTTTTGTTAAGAAGACTGGTTTTTACTAATTCCATGAGGAAATTGATTATGTTTTCTTTCAAATCTGCTCCTTAGGAAGACACTTAGGGAACTTCTTTATAGTGTGGCTGAATCCCTTCACTGTTCACCTGAAACTCTTTGTCACAACTTTGGTGATCAGCTATACCTCAAAACAAAAGGTTTAAAAAAATTTTTTTGAAGGAAGGTAGGACATGACAAATGTGACATCTATGCACAATAAAACTGTTATTTGCTATTTTAAAAAAAGTAGTCTTCTTTACAGTGTCAACAAAAGGAGTTAAAAGGATTGGTAAATTAATCAGCAAAATATATAGAGGGGCATACTATATCTATATAGTTTAGGTATAGAAATAGCAACCCACTATCTCCAGAGACTCTCAATTTTCTACAAAAGGTTGGTTTCTTTTGCCTGTAAGCTTTAACAATTGCCCTTTAATACTTTCTTTTAAAATCAGCTCTAGATGAAGAGAAAAGAAAAAAATCCAGAAGGTAATTAAGTTAGCTCAGGAAGAAAATACTTTTCTTCGGCTAAAAAGTTGTTGCTTTTAAATTACATGAAATAATTTTCTCCTAGATAATCTTAAACAAGCCATGGTGCAGGTCTGTTACGTTTTAATAAAAGAAATATAAGCACTAGTGATTATTTGCATTACCAAGAAGTTTTCCAAGACAGTAATGTTACTGTGTATATCTTTACTAACTATATCTTTGTTATAATGAATTATTAGCTCTTTAATAAAAAAAGTTGAGAACCAAGATTAACAAGTACTTGATTGTTTTGCTTTTAATTAAAAAAAAAAAAAACTAAGGAACTTATAGTGTAAAGAAAATTTAGTTGATTTTAATACCCTAAAATTCAGGGTACACTAATATTTGAAATATACTTAAAGAGTTGCATGTATACTTTTTAAAGGCTTTTAAAATAATTTTTTTAATTTAAAATATTTTTTCTTTAATATACCAGTTAGTATGTGGCGAATGCTTTTAAAGGGTGCCATCTAGTGTCAGTTTGGGAATCTTGATTTATGGATTTGAACATGGGGAATTTTAGACCCAAGAAATGTAGAAATCAAGCAAAAAGTCATAATTGACAAAAGTCTTAAGGATTATGACTTGAAAACAGCCATCAATATTTTGACCACAAGATTGTGTATGTTTGCATCTTTAAAGTAATGAACATGCTATTCATCTGTGCATTCACTCGGTGCTTTTTTTGACAGTGAATAAAATGAAATGTATAATCTCATGGAACATGCTATTGGAAGAAGATAAAAATAGATATATAGTATGTTGCAATAGTGATAAATGCTAGGTATTCTTGATTATTTTTTGCGTCCTATTCTGTTCATCTTTTATTCTCACCTGTAGTGAGACCGACAAGTACTTGACTGGGAGGGCTATATTGCAAAGCACCTGAGGTATGCTCATTTTAAAGGAGCTGTGTACAAAATTCCCTTGCGTGCATGCATGCTAAGTCACTTCAGTTGTGTTCAACTCTGTGCAACCCCAAGGATTCTAGCCCACCAGGCTCCTCTGTCCATGGGATTTCCCAGACAAGAATATCGAAGTGGGTTGCCATTTCCTCCTCCAGGGCATCTTCCCAACCCAGGGATCGGACACGCGACTTTTATGTCTCCTGCATTGTCAGATGGGTTCTTTACCACTAGCACCACTTGGAAAGTCCTAAAATCCTCTTAAGACTAGTTAATTGCACAATGTGGGCCTCATTCTTTTGGAATCCATTTATTCATGCCAAGAACAAATTTTTGTAGAATCATATCTATCACAAAACCTTGCTGATTTCTAGAAAATGTTTTAAAGTGTTCATCTTTTATTTTAGCTTTGCAATTACTATATCCTAAGACCTAAAACCACTTCAATTTATGCTTCAGGTAACCCAATGAAAGAAGAAAATGAAAGGCATTAAGAAAAGCCTTACAGAAGAATATCTGTACTTGGACTTTTCTCACCAAAAAGAAGGGTGCATCTTTCCTCTTCATACATCTGTAACTTTATTTTTGTTATCATACTGTGACTGCACAATCTTTAAAGTATTCTTAGTCTTCCCTGGAGAAAGCACAGTTCTTTCAGTTCTTAAAAATGTACCATCTGAGGGTGTTGAAATACAGATTATTTCAAGGCAAGAGCTTCCACCAATAGTCCAGAGTTGCTGTTTACCTGCAATAGTAGAAAGACCAGACAATTTCTGTCGAGCAGGACTTGCTGTCGTTTTGAGACACATAATCCAGAAGTCATATGAAGCAGACCCCTCAAAGAAGGAAATTTTGGAACTTCTGGGTTTTAAGAAGACTTGCTTGAAAGCTTGTGCTGAAGTAAGTAGAATGTCTCTTTTCTGTTATTTAAAGCCATAAGTAATCATTGCAGGCAGATTCTTTGTCTTCTGAGCCACAGGGGAACCCCATAAGTGATAACACATTTACTTGAATATTCATTTAACTCTCTTTCGGAAAATAAAGTTTAATTTACTTAAAAAAAAAACTTCATTTCTTATATGGTATTATACATGTTTCAATGCCATTCTCCCAAACCATCCCANTGAGCCACAGGGGAACCCCATAAGTGATAACACATTTACTTGAATATTCATTTAACTCTCTTTCGGAAAATAAAGTTTAATTTACTTAAAAAAAAAACTTCATTTCTTATATGGTATTATACATGTTTCAATGCCATTCTCCCAAACCATCCCACCAGTCCAGGTTCGATGCAGGATACAGGATGCTTGGGGCTGGTGCCCTGGGATGACCCAGAGGGATGGTATGGGGAGGGAGGTGGGAGAGGGGTTCAGGATGGGGAGCACGTGTACACCTGTGGCGGATTCATGTTGATGTATGGCAAAACCAATACAATATTGTAAAGTAATTAATCTCCAATTAAAATTAATAAGTTTAATTTAAAAAGAAGAAAAAAAGTCAGTAACCAATAAAAGAGTTAAAGTAGACTTTCATGTGTACCAATATTTCAGTGCAGTATTAGAAAATAAGTAAAGCTTTAATTTATGAGATTTAGAGACATTATTTTTAGGAAAATATTTTTTTTAACCTTTTATCTTAATTATGTTGAGGATTAAAGGAGCTCAAGTAGCAATGTTTCAGAAACCCAGCTCTTTTAGGGAGAGTGTACTTTAGAGGCTTTGGGAAGGGAGGATTTACTCAGTAAGAGGATATAAGAGAATAGCATATAGTTCCAGATACAGGAGTGCTAAACCTACATTGTTTAATGTTATCACTTCTGAAGCATTGTGATAATGTCTCTTGATAGAATATAAAGTCTAACCCAGGAATGGTTTAGCTCAAGACTTAAATTCTCTAAACCAGTCTTGTTTTCCAGTATGAAGTTGTTTTTCTTCAAGTTTGGTTGAAAGTAAAGAATCATTTCATTTCTTGTTTTGTTTTGTAGGTTAGTCAATGGACCAGGCTATGTGAACGTACCATCCCTTTAGCTGTTGAGAATTTTCTCAAAGAATCTTTTGATCAACCCCCAACCATTCCTGCTGCAATACTAGAACTTGAGAAAAAGCTTAGTGAACCCGTTAGAGTACATAATGATGACAAACTCCGGCGGCAGAAGCTAAAGCAACAGAAAGCTGCTGGGGTTGAACCTTCCCTTGCTAAGGAAAAAACGAAGAGCAAGGGTCATAGGCAGCAAACATCTGAAGAGGAAGACTCTTCATCTGCAAGCCTGGAACTAAAAGTGGCATTCTCAAAGCTCACAATACACAAGGAACCCGCTTCTGCCAACAGAGAGCCTTCTCACATCAGAAAAGCAAAGGCCTCTGACCTGCCACCTCTGGATCACGTGTTTGCAGAAGGCCTGTACTTCACTTTGGCAGATATTGTGCTCTTGCCCTGTATCCATCATTTTTTGGTAAGGTTTTTATACACTTCAGTCCATAAAGCTTCCCAGGTTTGAATTCCTATTCCATTTCTTATTATGCTTCTGGGTGAGTTATTAATATCTGTCTGCATTTCCTTATCTGTAAAACAGTGATGATAGTAGTGCCCATCTGTTTGGATCAGTGTGAGGAACAAATGACAATTTGTGTAAAGTGGGAACAACGCTTAGACATAGTTGCTGTCAATAAATGTTAGTAATTAGTATGACTTTTAGTTTTGAGTTGCTAAAATATTAGCATTTGTTATGATTATTAGGGACTTCCCTGGTGGCTCAGCTGGTCAAGAATCCGCCTGCAGTGCTGGAGACCCCAGTTCCATTCCTGGTTGGAGAAGACCCCCTGGAGAAGGGATAGGCTACCCATTCCAGTGTTCTTTGGCTTCCCTGGTGGCTCAGACGGTAGAGAACCCACCTGCAATGCAGGAGACGTGGGTTGGATTCCTAGGTCGGGAAGATCCCTTGGAGAAGGGAATGGCAACCCACTCCAGTATTCCTGCCTGGAGAATCCCACGGACAGAGGAGCCTGGCGGGCTACAGTCCATGGGGTCGCAAAAAGTCAGATACAACTGAACAACTAAGCACAGCACATAGTACATGNAGAAGGGAATGGCAACCCACTCCAGTATTCCTGCCTGGAGAATCCCACGGACAGAGGAGCCTGGCGGGCTACAGTCCATGGGGTCGCAAAAAGTCAGATACAACTGAACAACTAAGCACAGCACATAGTACATGGTTATTAAGCTTAAATTCTCTTGTGATTATCTTCTAATACTAGAGGTTCCAGTATTAAAATACTGAAATCTCTGGTCAACTATATTTTATAATTAAGTAGTCACTTCAAATGGCTTGCTTCCCAGGTGGCTCAGTGATAAAGAATTCCCTGCTATGCCAGAGATGTGGGTTTGATTCCTGGGTCAGGAAGATGCCCTGGAGAAGGAAATGGCAACCCACTCCAGTATTCTTACCTGGGACATCTCATGGACTGAAGAGCCTGGCGGGCTACAGTTCATGGGGCTGCAGAGTCAGATGTGACTTAGCAACTAAACAGGTCAAATTCCTTACCACTAGTGCCACCTGGGAAACACTAATTTCATTATGTCAGACGTTATTAAATCAGAAATATTTTACCCACATCTTTCTGTTATGTAACAGAGCGGTCAGTCCTATTCAATGCTGTGGAAGATTATAAATGGAAAATTTACATTTTTAGTTCAGATATATATATATACATACACACATGCTAAGTCGCTTCAGTTGTGTCCGACTGTTTGCAACCCCATGGATTGTAGCCCGCCTGGTTCCTCTGTCCTTGGGATTCTCCAGGCAAGAATACTGCAGTGCGTTGCCATGCCCTCCTCCAGAGAATCTCCCAAACCAAGGATTGAACCTATGTCTCTTAAGTCTTCTGCGTAGGCAGGCAGGTTCTTTACCACTAGCTTGGAAAAATTTTTTTTTCCTCCTCTATCTGTGGGAGGGACAAAGGACAAGGTACAAACAGTACAAGTGAACCTGGAAAGCTAGAGCTCTTTGTAGCTTTCCTATTGGTTTTCCAGCACTGCATTTTTCCCATTTTGAAGCATTTCACCCTTTCCTTTACTAAGGAATCAGATAATCAGATTTTATTTATTATATATCACCAATACTTCAGGTATGTTTACTGACAGTTGAGAAAATATTTCTAATGAACACCTATGTATTTGGAGACCAGTACTTCACTAATAAGTTAGGTGGCATCAATCAGTGGGTGTTTTCTTAAAGAACATTTCTCTTTTCTTTAAAATGGGAGCAAAACAAGATTAGAAACCGAAATAACTTCAGAATTAAAGGATGTGAAAGCAAGAGATTTAGGAATTGTTTAGATGTTGATTAGTATTGTAAATGTCACATGTATTCCTACTGTCCTTGGAGCTGGAGCTAGATGGAGAGTAAAACATAGATTTTTTTTCTCCTAGTCAAATCATTTCTAAATTCTCTTGTCACCATTATTACCAACTTTAGTCATTAAAGCAGTCATTTGGTACATATTATAAAATACTGTTGATATTCATGGCTTCTTGGTCTTCTTGGATAACTCTTTGTTTCTAATTTCTTAAAAATTGAATCTTAAGTGGCACAACCATTAATTCATTCATTTGAGAAATTTATTTGAAAGCCTACTTTATATGTCATGCTCTGTTGTATATGCTAGGAATAGAGTGATGAACAGGAGAGAAAGAGTCCCAAGCCTTATGGAGTTAATATTCTAGTAGAAATAGAAGAATAGGAAAGATAGAAATGAACAAATAGAAAAACAAATAATATACATTTAAATAATGGTGAGTACTACAAAGGAAATAAAACAAGTTGATAGGGAAGACTTCAGTACTTGCTTTCAAATGTAACAAGACATAAAAAATTGGATTCACCTGTATAAAGATGATTTTTAGGTCATTATCCAGACATCCATCTTTTACGTTTGATTTTAGCTTAATTTAATACTGTTTACCTGATTAGGATCAACTGAGGTGAACGTGTTCCTAATTGAGAGGATTTTTTTTCCCCCTTCAATCAGATTGGACATCAGCCTGACCACTACTGAGTAAATCTACCTAATACAACTAAGGAACTCTGTCTCAGTTTAAAATAGTGGAAAACTTGTACACTCAGCCTTTTCTATTACATGTATTCTGTGATTAAATTATTCACTTTTGACATTTATATGTAAACTAATTCTCTAAATATTTTCCTTTGTTTGTTTGTATTTTTCCTGGATCATCACATTTTCTTTCAGGAATTAATCTTTCTTTGCCAAAGCTTTGATGTTATTTTTGTTATATTTATTTTCCCCTTATAAGTCATCTTGGGTTATGAAGCAGCCGTTTTAGTTCAGACAGTGGCAGTGATGCCAAGCCTTTATACTTGTAGTAACTCACATTGAGGTGATGAAATAGCAGTCCAAATGATCAGAATCAGGATCAAGTTCATGATCAGGAATGAGGGTCAAGTTACTAGGTTTGGATCATAAACAGAGATCTGCATCTAGGGCCAAAATATTTAGCCATAGAAATAAGATCAAGAATATGAAAGAGCAGTCAATTTTGCTGATTCAAGGTTTGGTATACCAGAGGTCAAAATTAGAAGAGTTAGGCAAAATACCCAGTTTTGCTAAACAAAATGATGGCTTCCTGGTAGCTCAGACAGCAAGGAATCTGCCTGCAATGCAGAAGACGGGAGTTTGATCCCTGGGTTGAGAAGATTCCCTGGAGAAGAGAATGGCAACCCACTCCAGTATTCTTGCCTGGAAAATTCCATGGACAGAGGAATCTGGTGGGGTATAACACATGGGACAGCAGAGAGTTGGACACAACTAAGCAAGCAAGCAAGGGAAAATACCCAATTTTGCTAAACAGAATAAAGCCAAATATGCAAAACAATAGCTAGGAGAGGCTGCAGTGTTACATCTAAACCTCAGCTCCAAGCTCCTTTTCCTCTTCATAGGATATTAGCTGGCAAAGGTAACCCCTCATAGCCCAACACTGCTTCCTGGAAGGTGCTTGATAAAATCCTCTCGTCTGAAAAGTTTCAGGAATGGATTTAAAAAGAATAAATTAAAATGCATACTACTTATGATTCCCCCTTCCCTTTGATTTAATTGCTAGAATCTTTTAGTATACAGAAGAGCAAGCAGATGGGAGAATTGACAATGAATAGCCACACTAAGGTAAAATCTTGCTGATACCAGATAATCTTCAGATACCAGAAAAATTTATAGTTATTTTTAAGTTACTACTACTAAACAGGTACACTTTGATCGAACTGTTTAAAAGATTGTTCTACTCCTGGAGGATAAACAAATTGCCACTTTATGAAATATTTTTGTAACCTGCATATGTATGATTTAACATACTACATTTTAACTTCTAATGCTTTGAATATAGCTTTTAGAAGTATGACATTTGTTACAAAAGTTAAAACATTGTATACATTGATTTTTCAGCAAAAATGCCTATGTTAAATACCTCTTTCATTGTTCTCATTGGCATAAAATTGAGAATAAAATGGGAATCTCGCTATTGGCTGACATATTGCAAAAATCATGAATGCTCTGGTTAATTTATATTTTCTATATCCTATCCTATGTCTTAGGTCCTTAAGAATTTTCAGTTTTAACTCACCAGTTCTAGACTGTTAGAAAAACACTAAACTGGGATTTTATTTCCACTTAGTTTACTTTTTTTTATACTGCTTACGCTGCTCACCTAAACATTTGTTAGTTATGACATGCTTTTGGAAGAGTAGACATGACTAAGGAAATGACATGAAAGAATTACAACATACTCTACTAAGTTATGGAAAGTAGTACAGAGATCTTTTGGATAGGTATAATATCTTCTCTTTTTACTCACACAAGTTTTTTCTGCCCCTAATTGTATTTAACTGCAAAGCCACTCCTGGTGGCTTAGATGGTAAAGAGTCTGTCTGCAATATAGAGACCCAGGGTCAATCCCTGGGTTGGGAAGATTCCCTGGAGAAGGGAATGGCTACCCAGTCCAGTATTCTTGCCTGGAGAAGTCCATGGACAGAGGAGCTTAGTGGGCTACAGTCCATGGGGTTGCAGAGAGTTGAATACGACTGAGCAACTAATCTCATAAAGCCACTAGGATTTCATTTTGTGGTCTTCATAGCAGTTTTTTTTTTTTAACGATTATTTTAAAAATTAATTCTCTAGTCTTCTTGTCCTTAAGTAACTTGATTAAAATTTATAATGATTTTGATCTTATCAGCCAGGTAACATTTTTTAAAAATCATTTCTTAGGGACAAATTTAATTCTTGTTTCACACATTTTCCATTAGCTTCTTCCTTAAATACATTTTCTCAAGTGTAATTAACAAATGTGGTACAGTACCTCCTGAGCCATCTGGATAATAGCAGAGCAGCCTGGCATGTTGATTAACTGGAATGACCTGTCATGTAGAGTAAAAGTCCTCAGTTTTTTTAAACATGAATTATTATTGCTTAATTACAATTTATTTCAAAAAGAGGGAAAGATGTCGTATGCATCTAACAAATAAGAATAAATCACTACCAAGGGAAGTAAAGGAAAGTAAGGAAATGAGAACATTGCTTATTTGATTAATTTATCATAGCTTAAAGCTCAATTCCCTTAGCTCATAATCTGTTTTCAGGCAACTAAGTACTTTGTTGAGAGTTAGAAACTTTTTTACTCCCAGAGTACCATTTAGACAGTATTTTTCAAACTTTTTTACTTTTCATTGTAAATAATGCATTTTACAAGATGATTGAGCATAAAAGTATACATCTTTGTATTATACATATAAATACAAAATAATCTGCCTTACTACATGCTATTTACCCTGATATTTTCCATTTTATTTCATTTATTTAAAAATCCAGCTATATTGATTTTAAAATCTCTTAATGGGTCATAAGCAGCAGTTTGAAGAAGAGGTGGCAAGAATACACAGAAGAAATGTACAAAAAAAGCTTCACAGCCAAGATAATCACGATGGTGTGATCACTCACCTAGAGCCAGACATCCTGGAATGTGAAGTCAAGTGGGCCTTAGAAAGCATCACTACAAACAAAGCTAGTGGAGGTGATGGAATTCCAGTTGAGCTATTTCAAATCCTGAAAGATGATGCTGTGAAACTGCTGCACTCAATATGCCGGCAAATTTGGAAAACTCAGCAGTGGCCACAGGACTAGAAAAGGTCAGTTTTCATTCCAATCCCAAAGAAAGACAATGCAAAAGAATGCTCAAACTACCGCACAGTTGCACTCATCTCACACGTTAGTAAAGTAATCCTCAACATTCTCCAAGCCAGGCTTCAGCAATACGTGAACCATGAACTTCTAGATTTTCAAGCTNGATGCTGAAGCTGAAACCCCAAAACTTTGGTTACCTGATGAGAAGAACTGACTCATTTGAAAAGATCCGGATGCTGGGAAAGATTGAAAGTTGGAGGAGAAGGGGACAACAGAGGATGAGATGGTTGGATGGCATCACTGACTCAATGGACATGAATTTGAGTAAGCTCTGGAAGTTGGTGAAGGACAGGGAAGCCTGACGTGCTGCAGTCCACGGGGTTGCAGAGTTGGACACGACTAAGCAACTGAACTGAGAAAGCAGATATAGAGATGAGGGGAGAAAGGAAAGAGGAAGTGTTTATTTTGACAGCCTACCCAGCTATCCTGGTGGGCAAGTCCATTAGATATGCAGAAAAAAACTTTGATGCCTAGGGTAGAAATATGACTAGAAAAGTAGATGGAAATATTATCATCAGGTAATTTACGATTTAAATATTTACATATATTAGGGAATTCTCTGGCAGTCCATTGGTTAGGACTCTACACTTCCACGAAGCCTGGGTTTAATCCCTGGCGAAAGTTGGTGATGGACAGGGAGGCCAGGCGTGCTGTGATTCATGGGATTGCAAAGAGTCAGACATGACTGAGTGACTGAACTGAACTGAACTGAAGGAAACTAGGATCTCATAAGCCATGTGATATAGAAATAAAAAATAAAGAATTTATACAAATGTTTGCATGCAGTATTTCTTCTGCCTAGAATAATCACCCTTTCTTCTTCATATATTTTGATGAATGTTCTATTTGTTCTTCATGGTCCAGGTCAACGATATTCTCATTTGAGAAGTCTAATTGACAGAAGGATATTTGGTCATTTCTTCTCAGTACCATCATTATATTATTCCTTGAACACAGTGATACACTTATGGCACAGCATTACAAACAATAAACTATATTTTCTCTGCCCTAATCCTTGTGTTTATACATATCTAGGTAATCATGATAGCAAGGGGCATATTTGTCACTAAATAATAGCAATAAAACTTTAATTATAGTAACAAGCGCGTTCACAGTTGAATTAATGAAAGCATAAGTGGAGTCAATAAGCAAGAGACTGAAGAGAAGCTGATACTGGAACACTGAGGAAAGCTATATTAAAACGAGTGAAGAAATGGAATTTATGATTGATGGAGAGAGAGTAGTAAAGAAGATTGAAATGAAGCAGGGGAGTAGGAATTGAAGCAAAAAACTGAATCAATAATTCTCATAGAAGGGGACTTTAAGAACAAGGTGCTATATAGGTCAAAACTTGCAAAAAGATCAAGTAGCGCATTGTCAGGGACAAAAAGACCCTTGAGTTCTAGGTGACTCAGGAAGCCAATAACCTAAAACACAACTATTTTGTGGAATAAAGAGGATAGGATGAAAATTAAAGAGAGAGTGAGAGAAATACAATTGTGGGCAGAGGATGCAGTCCAATCTTTCCCCAAAGAGAAGGGCGCGA
Source organism: Neotragus pygmaeus (assembly GCA_006410875.1). Taxonomy (NCBI): domain Eukaryota; kingdom Metazoa; phylum Chordata; class Mammalia; order Artiodactyla; family Bovidae; genus Neotragus; species Neotragus pygmaeus. The sequence goes on along the minus strand of SJYV01038051.1, from coordinate 1,003,992 downwards.
TGAAAAGAGATGTTAAGAGATCTTTAAGAGATTCTTAAAGATGTTATATTCTTAGTTTACTCTCAATACAGATGACAGTTGAGATACTTTGTTATTTAAAGGAATATCCTCAAATTAGCAGATGCAAACTATTTTATATAGAATGGATAAACAACTGTATCCTATGGGGAACTATATTCAATTCAGTTCAATTCAGTCGCTCAGTCGTGTCCGACTCTTTGCGACCCCATGAATAGCAGCACGCCAGGCCTCCCTGTTCATTGCCATCTCTTGGAGTTCACTCAGACTCACGTCCATCGAGTCCATGATGGCATCCAGCCGTCTCATCCTCGGTCGTCCCCTTCTCCTCCTGCTCCCAATCCCTCCCAGCATCAGAGTCTTTTCCATTGAGTCAACTCTTCTCATGAGGTGGCCCAAGTACTGGAGTTTCAGCTTTAGCATCATTCCTTCCAAAGAAATCCCAGGGCTGATCTCCTTCAGAATGGACTGGTTGGATCTCCTTGCAGTCCAAGGGACTCTCAAGAGTCTTCTCCAACACCACAGTTCAAAAGCATCAATTCTTCGGCACTCAGCCTTCTTCACAGTCCAACTCTCACATCCATACATGACCACAGGAAAAACCATAGCCTTGACTAGA
>SJYV01038051.1:934818-998869 GCA_006410875.1 Neotragus pygmaeus | reverse complement strand
AAATGTAAATAACAGACTTTTGGACTCTGTGGGAGAAGGCAAGGGTGGGATGATTTGAGAGAACAGCATTGAAACATGTACATTACCATATGTGAAATAGATGATCAGTCCCAAGTTTGATGCATGAAGCAGGGCACTCAAAGCTGGTGCACTGGGACAACCCAGAGGGATGGGAAGGGACGGGGAGGGAGGTGGGAGGGGAAATTCAGGACGGGGTCCCATGTACATCCATGGCAGATTTATGTCAATGTATGGCAAAACCACCTCAATGTTGTAAAGTAATTAACCTCTAGTTAAAATAAATAATAATAAAAATAAAGTCTGAAAGCAAGATAGAGGAAAAAAAAAATGTGGTTCCTGAACTAGCTGGTATCAGAATCACTGGAAAGACTTTTAAACATTGAGATTTCCAATCTTTACTTCCTAGAGACTCTGCTTTGGTGGGTTTGGAGTGGGATTTAAGATTTTAAAAATAATATTCTAGGTGCTTCATACAATCAGTTGGAATGGGGATGGCACTCAATCAAAAGCAATTTGTAATTTCTTTTTTTTTCCAGCATAGAATTGCACAGTTTGTTTTTTTTCCTCCTTTACTTCCTTCCTTTCATCTTCCCTTCTTTCTTTCCATCTTCCAATTCATACTATAAAGCACACTAATACTAGGCATTGTAGTTACCAAAATCAAGGAATTAATCATCCCTGCCCTTAAAATGGGCTTCCAAGGTGGCAGTAATGGTAAAGAACCCATTTCCCAGGGCAGGAGACACAAGTTTGATACCTGGGTTGGGAAGATCTCCTGTAGGAGGGCATGGTAACCCACTCCAGTATTCTTGCCTGGAGAATCCCATGGACAGAGGAACCTGGGGGTCTACGGTCCATAAGGTCACAAATAGTCGGACACAACTGAAGCAACTTAGCATGCATGCATGCCCTTAAAATGCATATAGTTAAGCAGTGATACAAGCAAATAATGAGTGATGAAGCTGGTTAATATAGAGTGTGTGTGCATGTGTGTGCATGTTTCAAAGATAAAGTGTGAATGAAGTAAAAAAGCTAATCTCATGAGATTTACGACAGACTCAGGAGAGAATCTAACAGAGATATTGCAAATGTATCATGAGAAAGAGCATAGCTTTTGGAATAACTGTAGGCAAAATTGCCCAATGTTTTGAGCCAGTTTCCTTGCTAAGCACAAATAACAAACTCTTTTTAGACCAGAAATCTATATGGTGATTCAGTTCTTTGGCCAACTAACTTACTTGCTACTTGAAATAGGTAGGACCTCTGAACCTAGTGGGAGGCCGTCTAGGGGGTCGCAGAGTCGGACACGACTGACGCGACTTAGCAGCAGCAGAACCTACCGACTATGTCTAACAATACTTCTCATCACGTTAGATTCAAGCCACCAAAGTAAGAAGGCAGGCACCCATTTCTTTTCCTTCCAGCTCTGACCCGGAGGCGGATTCTTGTGACTTGTACCTGTGCTTAGTACTTCCGTGCTGATCAGGTCTTACCACAGCTCTCGCCATAACCTTAAGCTGGCCGGTCATTTACAGCACGGTCAGTCCATTCTGAAGGAGATCAGCCCTGGGATTTCTTTGGAAGGAATGATGCTAAAGCTGAAACTCCAGTACTTGGGCCACCTCATGCGAAGAGTTGACTCATCGGAAAAGACTTTGATGCTGGGAGGGATTGGGGGCAGGAGGAGAAGGGGACGACCGAGGATGAGATGGCTGGATGGCATCACTGACTCGATGGACCTGAGTCTGAGTGAACTCCAGGAGTTGGTGATGGACAGGGAGGCCTGGCGTGCTGCGATTCATGGGGTCGCAAAGAGTCGGACACGCTTGAGCGACTGAACTGAACTGAACTGAGGACACTGGCGTGAAAAAGTGTCGCAGAGTAAAGAATCCCGCTTGTTGTGCCCTTCATCAGTCTGCTCTTCTGCGCCAAATCAACTTCAACGCAAGGCAAGAAGCAAGCGGGAGCTAGGGCTAAAGAGAGTCGTGACGGAAGCTACTCTGTGCTGGTAAAAGAGGAGGAAATGGCAGGGAGAGGAAATGTAGGTGACCTCTCCCTGATAGCAAGTGGAACCAGCCATTTTTGGGTAAAGACCAAGAATTCCAGTTCTGCCTATACTTGGCAGAACGAACTTCAGGTGTGCACATTATTATGACATCTCATGTATGTAGTCTTGAGAATTATGTGTTTTTTCATTTAAAATAAAATAGATGAAAAAATGCTATATTTAGATCCTACAAAAGGAGAAATGTGCCCACTGAGAAGTTGTATCTTGTTTCCTCTAAGTATTACTGTGTTAGTTTGAAGTCAAATCTCTTAACCACAGATTAAGAAGGACTAACAGAAAATTCTAGAAGAATCTGGTTTTCAGAGGCTTGTTGACTTAAGAGGTACAAATAGATACTGATATCAAAATGGAAAACAAAGTTTACATTTACCTCATCTCTGAGCTCCTCTAGTGGGTGCTTTATTTTAGAATTTGTTCTATGGAAATGGCATTGAATTGGATTGAGTCTGTTGGACCATCGACAAGGCTGAGAATTTCGAGGGCTGAGTCAGTGCTGTTCTCATAAATCTGTTCTGGAGTGTGGGAGCCTGACTTGTACCATATTCCAATTTGATCTGGTTAAATATGCTCACCACCACCAGTTTCAAGTTACCAAGGGTTTAACAACCTTCTCACAAAATGCTGAATATGTAACCATTGGCTCCAGCACATGACTGGCTGGGACACAATCTCTGCGCCATCATTGCCTAACACATGGCCCAGCACAGACTGTTATGCACTAAACTTTCTCTGAATTCTAGTGGAGAGAGTTTTCAAACAATCATTATGAGAATACTGGTTCTTCCAATTCCTCCATTGTTTTACTCCAGGGCATGCCAGTTTTTATGAAAGCAATTTCACTTTCTCCAGCCAACACCATTCCTTTTTATAGCCTCTGAGCAATGAAAAGATAGAGGTTTGGAAGATAGAGTCCTGTGTACTGTATCCCAAACTCCATAGACATTTCTATATGTGGCAGATTTCAAAGGCTGCTTTTGTGGGTTAGGGCAGGTTTGTCTTATGTCATTAAATGGAGAGTAGTTAATCATATAAGTGGAATATTTCAAGATTCTCCATAGCTAATATCTTTTTATAAAATAAGAGACTGTCAGTTGATGGGAAGAGCCTCTGCCTTCTTGTTACTGAAGAGGAGGAAGCATACTTTGAGTGACTTATATATGCTAGGACTTATTTAATTTTATATCTGCTGCCACCTCTTTGGGGTTTTCCAGGTGGCTCAGTGGTGGAGTCCACCTGCCAACGCAGGAGATGCAAGAGATGCAGGTTCGACCCTGGGTTGGGAAGATCTCCTGGGGAAGGAAATGGCAACCCACTCCAGTATTCTTGCCTGGAGAATCCCATGGACAGAGGTGCCTGGCGGGCTACAGTCCACAGGATTGCAAAGGGTCGGACATGACTGAGCATGCATGCAAGGTCATAATTGCACCCCTTCTTTTACAAGTTAAAACAGGGTCATCCAAAGACTAAGCTGAATAAGTCAGGTAATTGCAACAGAAAGATTAGAACCTTGTTTGATAGCTTTCAAAGCCCTTGCTTGTATGGTGAGGAGAGAGAAAGCAGAGCTGCGCAGGATAGGAGTTGGATAGGGGTCTAAATATAGCCTTTGCCTGTCCCTGCCATCCAAAGAGAAGGCTCTGTTTACTTCTCAGTTCCGCCAGGCTTTCCAGACTTCTGAATGGGTCAAGGCATATAGTTGAACAAATCAGAAGAGAAGGCTGAACTAATCTTTATCAAAAAAGATCTTTGTGTAACCATGAGAAAAACTCCTGGTCCTGGAATTGGGGAGAGCTGTGGTAGGGATCTGGTACGGTAAGAAGAAACTCAGAGAAAGAAGATGGAGATGGAATCAAGTAGACACAAATGTTAGTTTCCTCACCCCCACACCCGCTGCTGCTGATTTAAGAGACTTGAGGAAATATCTTCCCCAAATTTTTCAAGGCTTTTGTCTTAATGTAAACATCCATTTCATTCCAAAGCCTTGAAAAATAATTAGAGAAGACAACTGAGACTCGTCTAAATGCAGTACTGTTATTCTGGTAGTTACTAATCCAAAAAAATTAAAAAATAAACACAAGTAAGAAAAGGAAGGAAGGAGGGAGGAAGGGAAAGAAGGGAGAAAGAAAAGAAAGATTGCAAATGATTAGTCCCAAGAAGAAAGACAAATTCTACTTTTTGGAGAAGTGAGATATTAAGAGTGTGATGCCGGCTATCTTTTTGATTTTACACTTTTTAAAAGCATAAACAGTTATAAATTTTTTAGGTATTTCACTCTAAGTAGAAAAGAAGTATTTTCATAAGACTTCAAAAACCTTGTACTCTGGCAAAGTTGCATATCTGACATATAATTTAAAAGTAAAATAGACACAGCTTCCTTTTCTTACCTGAGCATCAGTAACATTTCCAGTTTCAGCAAAAAAAAAAAAAAGTTGCTCAAAATTTGTTACCAATGGTGTATTTCATTTAGCCTTTTTCTGCTTGTTCGTTCTTGAGTATGTTAGATTATTTATTGGCTAGCCATCCTAGCAGTCACAACAAAAAGGAATCCAGCCAAGCTTCCTCAGCTATTAAAATTTATAACCTTGAATGTGTCAGATGCTAAGTCTGTTAGACATCACCCCCTTGTGAAGCCAGGTCTTCTTTTAGATTTACATGGTCACATACATAGATTTTTCAGGAAATTGATCAAAAAATATTTTAAGTGTTTCCAAAGCATCATGTTTCAGTTCACAGACATTGAAAAATGTAAATAGAGCTTTGAGGCCAAAGACCTCATGGCATATCAAACAGCACATATAAAGGAGCATAATCAGCATGTGAATTCTTGCCTCCATAGCACACATTTTTTTTTTAACTTTTTATTTTGCTTTGGAGTACAGTCAATTAATTCATGACAGTTTCAGATGAACAGTGGAGGAACTCAGCATGGATCCGTTCTCTCCCAAACTTTCTTCCCATTCAGGCTGCCAAGTAAGTTTCATGAGCTATACAGTAACAATTTGTTGGTTATCCATTTTAAATAAGCAGCATATTTTCTGGGGCTTCCCAGGTGGTTCTAGTGGTGAAAAATCCACCTGCCAAAGCAGGGGACCCCAGAGATGCGGGTTCGATCCCTGGGTTGAGAAGATCCCCTGGAGGAGGAAATGGCAACCCACTCCAGTATTCTTGCCTGGAGAATCCCATAGACAGAGGAGCCTGGCGGACTACAGTCCAAAGGGTCACGCAGAGTCAGACACGACTGAAGTGACTTGGCAACAGCAGCAGTTTCCTCTGGAGCCACTCAAATGTTAAATCTATGCACCTTACACATCAAAAACAGTGAATGCCTCCTCTTAGACTTCTTTCCACCACTACCATCAGCATCTGGGGGTGTATCTAAATATTCAGGCATAGAAGTCACTAAATACAAGGCAATGACCCCAGGGAAATCCTACCTTCCTCTGGACCCTGTGGAACAGAGCATGCTTGTACCTGGTGATGCTGTTGCCCTTCGGTCAGTGAAGGTAGCTGGTCATTTCCCTCCCCTTACCCCTCAAATGAAACATTGTTCCCCGGTTTCCATGCAGAGTTTACTTCACTGCCCACTTTGAGTGGTGGCACCAAGAGAGGACTCTGCTGGTGGGTTTGATTACAAAAGTGTTAGTATGTCAGAAAGAAATCATGAGACATTTGGAAACCTAATAATAAAACTGAAAATGTAAAACTTCAAGCAGCAAAGCAACCTAAATTTGGGGGTTATTTTTAGAATTTTCTCTTAAATGTTCAGAATTTTTTCTTCCCTTGAAAAATCTAGACTCTGTGATGAGAGAAGACAAAAACTTTAGGTGTGGATACATCCATTTCTCATGATTACAACAGATTTAATGTTTGTAATTTTACAAAACAGGTATTTTTCTAAATTTCTTCTTTTCTAATGAGCTCTTTAATTCTTCTTTATTTGAAAAAATATGAATAATGTTGTCTTGGTTAAGGATTGTCTCTTTTCATGCACCCCGTTTTGTTTCAGGGGTGTCTGGGTCAGTACGCTTATAAAAGTGAGATCGATTTGAATTTATAAGGCTCTTGAGTCAAGCTTTGTAGCCTTATTTATTTTTTTTGTTCAATACTTATTAAAACAGTGTAAGTTGTTTACTATATGACCACACTATGCTGTATGTTTTAATCACATTGCTGTCCATATTTTCTTTGTGTAGTGGTTCTAAATAACAATTTGGAATGTCTCTGCTACTACTTCCTTAGAAATCACATTCCATGGAACATGAAATCCAGGAATCCTAAGGCACTGGATGAAAAGTTCACTCACGGTTGCTAAAGCCATGTCCTGCTAAAGCCATGCTAGAGCTGAAACTCTAGCTTCATGAGCGACACCACCATGATATCCCCTGAAATGAGCTTGTGGATCCAGACATGTGATTAAGTCTTACACTGTTGTTAAATACAGATCAAGGCAAAGGCTAAACATATCCCAAGGAACAAGTCATGCAGCTCTTTGGCCTTATGAATTTTAGTTATTAACACTTCAATATTAAAAAGAATTAGGAATTATATAATTCAATGCCTTTTTTCTGAGCCTTTCATAGTCTTTACCATCTATATTAAGGCATTCAAAGTCCTATAGGCTTAAAACATAAAAGCTTATGAAAAAGAACTTTTAAACCTTAACTGTATTTCTAAGTTCTTATTCTAGAGTTTTCCAAAGATTCTCAGAAGAAAAGTCGTGTTCACAGCGATGTGAATTTAAAACATTTCTGGGAAGTATATTTATTTTTACACTTTAAGACTTTAAATGGTATTTAGAAGAGGTCCTATTTGTAATAAAAGATTTTAAAAATCAATAGGAAGAGTAAAAATCAGTTTTAACATACCTATGTCATGATATAAAATATATGGTATTTATGAAGTACAAGCTATACCATGGAACAGACTTTTGAAATCAACAGGCTGCCTTCTCAATTTCATTTGGAGACATAATAGCTGAAGTGTGTAAATCTAATCTGATTATGGCCTAGATAATTCTGACATTGAGACTTACAACATAAGTCAAATAGCTTTTTTGGCCTCGGTTTATTCTGTCAGTTTTAGTTCTGTTCTGATTGACAGTGGAACTTTCTGAGTTCTAGGTAAATGTGCAGAATTTGGCTTTAGGGAGACCACCAATCATTAGCACAGTGTAGAAATCGTCCATGTTGAAATTAAAATTTTATAGTATGATTAAATTTGTTCATTTATTTAAAAAATTAAAAAATACAAACACATGCCATTGGCTTTAATCAAATCAAAAACTGGAGGTTTCTAGTTCCTTTTCGGATTGTGGATCATTTTAAGATGGTCTCAAATCATTCGTCTATTTTTAATGATTTTTCAATTATAACATTTAAGTGTTTCAGTGTTCAGTGTTTAAGAGGAAATCAATAATTGTTAAGGCTACATTTAAAAGAAAATTGGAGGTTTTCCTTCACAATATGACCTCAAAGTTTCTATGTCTTTAGCAATGTAAAAAATGCAGTAAGCTTCTCAGGGTGACTTATTTAGGAATAGAATTAANAACATGAGTTTGAGTGAACTCCGGGAGATGGTGATGGACAGGGAGGCCTGGCATGCTTCAATTCATGGGGTCGCAGTGTCGGACATGACTGAGCGACTGAACTGAACTGATAGCTAGATATATCTGTAGAGATTTGCTATGATTTGACCTTTTCACTTTTTCTGTTCATAATTATAAGTCATAATCTGTTTGTAACATTATAACTGTTGCTATGGAAACAGCATTCACTGTCTTATAAAGAAGAACATTCTAATTTTTAAAGAAATTGAAGTTTGGTGATGGTGCTAGGGAGAAAGCATCTGACCAAGGCAAAATAAATGTTAATTTACATCAGGGGTAATGGTTTTAAATGTTTTTAATCTGAATAAATAAGTCTTTCTTTAAATGCTGCATCATCATGAAAAGCAACAAACTGCTGATAAATCTCAGAATCATACTGCTAAATGAAAAGAACCACATTTTATGATTCCATTTTCATGAAATTCTAGAAGAGGCAGAATTACACACATGAGAAGCAGATCAGTGATTGCCTTCAACTGACTTGGGAGCAGGGACCAACTGCCAGCAGTCCCAAGGGAACTTTCCTGTGTGACATTGAGAGTTCCAGTAGTAGCATATGGTGGTAGATGCACAACTGTTTAAATTTACTAAAACTCATTCTGTGAACTGTGTACACTTAAAATATGTGAATTTTATGGTATGTAAGGTTACTTCAATCAGCTCTTATAACAAACAAAAATTATGTATAATAATATGTTTTGTTCTTTTTCTGCCTAGGTAATTATCTGCAGGAAACTTTCTGGAAAGCTGGTAGAATTTCCATTGCTGGCTGCCTGGTACCAGAGGATTCAGGAAGTACCAAGAGTTCAAACAGCAGCTTCTCAGTGTGGGATTCAATTTCTCAATTTACCAGAATTACAGACCACCTCAAGTCAACAGCCCCCAAACTTAGATGAGGCCCCATGTGCAGAGGAGCAAAATGATCCTTCATTTATTGGAGGACCAAGACCCACTATGACTAAATTAATGGTAATTCAGTTGTTTTTATTAAAATTTTGTTTGAAAGATTCTATGTGATAAAAGTTGCTTAGTATACTACCCCAACTTGTAATTATCTATGACATTTTTGTTATAAATTTTATTTACATCACTCTTAACCAATCACACTTTCTGCTAGTCTTTGCATTTAAGTGAAATACAGTAAATTGAAGATGTTTACTATTATGTGTCTTTGGAGACAAGTCAGAATATATATTTTTAAGAGTGTTTTTCTCAAAACATTTTGTTTTACGTTTGATACACCAAGGTCATATCTCATCTGGTCAAGTTTATTGTTTTAACCTGATGTTTTTCTGTTGGAAGGAACTAGTCTTGTTTTTTTAATTTTGAGGTGATGATTTGAATTAAAGAAATGAGAATGATTATCTCAATTTATTTGCCAAGGTTTTGTCTAAATTTAAGATTTTTGAATTCTGTTTTTAATTTATTCCTTGATTTTATGACCTTATATAGAATAAGAATGCATATCATTTATTTTTCTCTGTTTGCAGCATACTTCGTTTCTAATGGTACTAAGTGTATACGTATTCACCAATAGGCTTTCTTTTCACTATCATTCAAAACAATTAGCAACAGAATTTCTCTGGTGGTCCAGTGGCTAAGACTGCATTACTAATGCATAGGGCCCAGGTTCATGGTGAGGGAACTAGATACCACATGCTACAATTAAGACCTGGTGCAACCAGATAAATAAATAAATATTTTAAAATATTTACAAAAGTGACTTGCTTTTAGCTTAGATTACTTGAAGGTTTATTTGAATAGGGAATTCATGAAGTCATTTGAGCTAGTCATCTGAGTTGTATTGGCAAAAAAATTAGTATATTTTTCTTACTTGGGTTAGGAAGTATCTGAATTCTAGTGTTAATGAAGTTTTTGATTTTGAAAAGCACAAGAAGATGTTAGTAGTAACACCAGCTCCTCATCTCTTCAGCTAAGTTTTGTTAGCCTAGTGATGAAACAATGAAACAGGAGTTGATTGTATAAGATACAGTAGTTTGATGTGTCTTGATCAGATGGTTATATTGTTCAACCATCTTTTGTTTATCTCCTGATGGTTTTTGTTTGTAAAAATAATTGCCAGGAGAGTAATCTTTGTATTAAAATACTAATTTCTAAAATTTTAGCAAACCAATTATCCATGCTTTTATTTGAATTCATACTTTTTCAGAGTCTTGAAAAAAGATTGGCAATTCAGATTTTTCTGCCTATGCTTTTCCAGCAACAAAATGATATTAGGAAAGACATTTGCATTTGTTCCATTTTAAAATATTTATATAAAAGAGATAAATATATTTAGAGAAAAGTTAAACAATCATAAAAATAAGCCCTTTGTAAAAATATTAGAAATATAAAGGAATCCTGAAATTTTAAATTGCAGGGGATGAGTTAGTTCAGGTCCTCCAAGAAGCAAATTCCAAGATAGGGTTAGATGTGCTGCAGGAACACTGAGGGGAACACCTCTGAGGGGGAGTAGGGAGGGCACCAGAGGAGGGTGCAAGAGCCTTCATGACCACTGTGCGTGAAAACAGGAAGGAAGGAAGGTAGCATCAGCAAAGTCATACTTCAGTGCAGTTCTGAGAAGGCTTGGTCAAGGTAGTGGGGGATCCTCGAGCTTCAGTCCTCTGTCACAGCGTTCCATGTTTCTCACAGGTGGCCTGGACTCTCAGTCTCTGTGCCTGAGACTTAGTCACTGCCTTGGCAATGGTCCCTGGGAAGGCTATATTAGAGACCAGGTGACTTGCGTTCTAGACCCCTCTTTGTAGTCAAGCTAACATCATTATTATACCTTCAGTAAGGCGTTTAACCAAAAGGTCTCAATTTCTCCTTTTATAAATTAGAGTGAGGTATACCTTTGTATATGAGTCATTTCTGATTTTAAATCTTTATATGAAAGCTGACTGGGACATCACATCAGCAGTTTTAAAAGAACAGAGTTTTCAAATCTAAAATTAAATTTTCAATTTTCTTTTAATTCTACCTTGATTGTGTGTATTGGATACATTTTTTTCTTTTTATCACTTTCCCAGCTTTTTTAAAGTTCACCCAAGTAACATTTTCCTTTTTAATAGGGCATTGTTTTTGCTAAGTTTCTCATTGTCGTATATTTGACAGACAATATTATATCAAATTAACTTATTCTGTGAATGTATTAATTTTATTTATACTATAGTTTTTCATTTCTGTATAGTCAGATTTTGTGTGTGTGTGTGTTTGCTTTTTTTTTTTTTTTGCCAATTGCACATGGACACATGAAATTGACCCACAGTGGATGTGTAAAATCGGAGAAAGCGATGGCACCCCACGCCAGTACTCTTGCCTGGAAAATCCCATGGACAGGGGAGCCTGGTAGGCTGCATTCCATGGGGTCCGGAAGAGTCAGACATGACTGAGCAACTTCACTTTCACTTTTCACTTTCATGCATTGGAGAAGGAAATGGCAACCCACTCCAGTGTTCTTGCCTGGAGAAACCCAGGGACAGGGGAGCCTGTTGGGTTGCCATCTATGGGGTCGCAGAATCGGACACGACTAAAGCAACTTAGCAGCAGCAGCAGCAGATGTGTAAAATACAAAAAATTTTCTTGGCATCCGGTCCCATCACTTCATGGGAAATAGATGGGGAAACAGTGTCAGACTTTCTTTTTTTGGGCTCCAAAATCACTGCAGATGGTGATTGCAGCCATGAAATTAAAAGACACTTACTCCTTGGAAGAAAAGTTATGACCAACCTAGATAGCATATTCAAAAGCAGGGACGAGGGATCCTGGTGGGCTGCCGTCTCTGGGGTCCCACAGAGTCGGACATGACTGAAGCGACTTAGCAGCAGCAGCAGCATAGAGGTTACATTCTGGTGGGGGAGGTAAATAAAAACCACAAGTAAATATGTAACACATTAGCTAATGATAAGTGTTATAAAAATAATGTGGGATGAGGGGAGTGGAGATGATGGAGGTCATGATCATATTTTAGATAAGGTGGTCAAGAAGGCTTAACTGATGAGGTGAAGACATTGATCAGATGACCAGAATGAAGATTTGGAGGATATGTTCTAGGCATATGGTCCAGCTAGTAGAAGACCCTGAACAAATTTACAGAGACAAAAAGTGGATCAGTAGTTGCCCAGGGCAGGGAGCTATGGGCAGAGAACAGAGAGTGTCTGCTATTGGGTATGGGATATCTTTTTTTGAGATGATGAAAATGTTCTCAAATTAGATAGTGGTGATGGTTACACAACCGTGAATATTTTAAAAACTATTGTATTGTACTCTTTAAAGGGACAGATTTTATGACATATAAATTATATTTCAAAATAGTTGTATTTTATACCCTAAGTTAAGAATGAGTGTGGTAAAATGAGGAATAGCAAGAAGTTCAGTATGGCTGGACTGGACTAAGGGAGTTTTAGGAAAGAGGTGATGATGTCAAAGAATGTGTTTATCTTTCTGGAGGCAGGTAAGTACTCTGGCCTCTATACCTGTAGCTATATCTATGCCTCAACAAAAGAATTTTTTTACTATCCTTTTGGACTGGTATTCAGCTAGTCTTCATGGTGGAAAGTAATCGCCTAAACTAATTGATACAAAGGGGTTAATGATTGATTTTCAGGGGTTTTTCTTTTGAATAAGATATCCCTGGAGATTTAAAAAAAAAAGCAATTCTAGAACCATGGATATCTATCCTGTGAGCTATGGACACAGAATGTGATTACAAAGCGGTCTGGAAATCCATGAGTAAGCCATACCACTGTCTGTAGATCAAATAAATAAATGTATAACATTCAACATGAGGAAGGAACCTGAGAATTTTTTTTGTATATGGAAGAGGGGCGATCATTTTTATAAATGTTGGGAACTAGTTGGTTAAACAAAGTGAAGTCACTCAGTCGTGTCTGACTCTTTGCGACCCCATAGACTGTAGCCTACCAGCTTCCTCTGTCCATGGGATTTTCCAGGCAATAGTACTGAAGTGGATTAGACTTCCCTGGTGGCTCAGGCGGTAAAGCGTCTGTCTACAATGCAGGAGACCCAGCTTCGAGCCCAGGGTTGGGAAGATCCCCTGGAGAAGGTTAAACAAAAGGGATCCTTTTCTAGAGACTTTGTAGGTCCTTGTAAGGGACTAGTATGGATGATATTTGGAGTGCATGTTAAAGTGGGGACTTTTTGATCCTTTAAATATAGCTGCTAGGCTGTAGCAACTTTTAAATAATACATGACAGACCTTGAGGAGTTAGTTTTGATTATGTGGATTGTTTCTGATAAAAGTTTTATTCTCAGGTGACTTTCCTCTTTGACACCTAATATTTCTAGGTGGCTTATTACTTCTATGTCACTTCAGGTAATAATTTTAGTAGGAAATTTAATAGGAAAGTAACCGCGCTGTTGAGAAACTCAACATTTATTTCTTGTTTTGGGGGGAAGAATACTTTTCAAAAACATCTTGATCATTATTTCTTCTGCTTTTACTTGTTTCTGACTTCTGTTTGCAGAAGTCAGGGTGAGTGTTTAAAGAGTTTTAACAGGAAGCAGAGAACAATGTCAAATACAAATTTTCATGACAGTCTCAGATCCCATAGTGTGAATCTACAAAAGAAAATCTATTAGGGTTGTATTTAAGATCAAGAAACAAGCAAACAAACAAACAAATAGAATACACTGTGATAACAGAATTAGAGAAGGAGAATAAACCACATATTCATTCATTCACCATTTATTCACTATTACACCAGGCAGTGCATCAGACTCAACTGTGTATTAATATGGCCTAGGAACTCAATTATATCTCTTCACAGATATTTTACTTTTTCTCTGGGTGGCTGTATATGAAATATTTTTCTGATGTTTATTACAAATTCCTACTTCTTTGAAATACCTTGTGATATTCTGCAGTCATGGAATAGCTAGAGATATGAGAGAGTATATTTCAACATATATCTCTTATGTAACAATATTTTGAGGAATGCTTGATGTTTATTAAAATCTGTATTTCACCTTGCCAGTGTAGAAAATAGAATTTGGTGTTCTAGAACATAACAGGATTTTATAAATTCATTAATTTGGAAAGGGCCTATCTCCTTTTCCAGGAAAAAGGCATTGAAGTGATGTTTTCTCCCCACCCTTGCCCTACTTGGACCCTTGATTGGGATACACTTCCTGCAGCAGTGAGCCCAAAGGAAGGTAAATTGTTTTTTGTTTTGTCTCTTTAAATTTTATTCATACTTTGGATACCCTCCTCTGATCCATCTTCCAGTTCTCTAGTTCTCTCTTTGGCTATCTCTAACATTCTGATCATACTATCCATTGAGTTTTCATTTTATTTTTATTACAGAAATTTTACATATACACATTGCTTTAATTTAGTATTTCCCACATTTGCTGTATCTGTTCTTTTTTTTTCTTTGCCGAAGTATTTTGAAACCTATCCCAGATAGTATGTCACCCATAATACACATCTAAACAATACTGACACCTTAAATAATCATTTCATTATCATGCTTAATAAAAATCAACAAAAATTCCTTCATCATCTAATAACCACTTCATAATAATTTCCCCCAATTATTTACAATATTATTTGAAAAAATATTTTGATAGATTTTTTAGTTAAATATATTTTTTATTGCTAAAAACTACATTTGGTTTGTTTATTTTGATGTTATATTTTCCTTGGTCATGTTTCAATTTTCTCTTTTTATAATTGGTTAAACATATATGCTACATGTATTATTTCTAATAGCTGATATTCATTGAGATCTAATTCTTCTGTTTATTGTTTCTGTTGACTTCACTCCTGGTGTTTCATATCCCTGTTAATTTTGTAATTTTAGATTCTGAATTCATTTTTGGGGTTCCCTAAATCTTGGAATCTTGTGAGACCTGGTTAGAAATGAATTCCCATAGTTAGGATTTATGTTTGTGTATACCAGAATCTTAAACCATTGCACTTAATGCATGGAACTTATTTTTTCAGGTTGTGATTCCTTCAGCCTTTTCTATCTGGAACTGAGGCTTACACAGAAAATTAACTTTTTCACCTTTCTTTGTTGTTGAATAGAGCTTTTTTTTTTAAAAAAAAAAATACATCTTTTCATAATGAATGTAGCTTTTCAAGGTTTCTTCTTTCATGTAGTGATACTAGTTTCAGCTCTCCACCATGCTAGGGATCAAGGACTAGCCTCTCTTCTTTTTCTTGCTGTTAAAGCGTAGAGCTCTATTATCAGTAGATACCCTCCAGGCAGCTGTGGTGTCAGTTTGAGATTATTACACTGCTTTTTAGTCCCTTTCCCCCTTTTTCAGGTCCTATGGATTTTCCTTACTCTCAGAAGTCCAATTAAACAGGTAAAGGATAACAGTTAAAGTTTAAATGCCATTTTAGGTACTTTTAGAGGAGGAACATTTTCAGAGCTCAGCAGTCTATTTCTTTAATTGTTTATGTGTTCTTTAGTTTTATACTAATCTAAATATAAGTTTTGATTTTTAAAGCACTCCTTAAAATTATTTGCCTTCCTTTTTCATGTTCTTCTCTTCTGTGATACATCCTGACATTCCTGTATCTCACTAATCACTTCTGTTCTGTTAATCAAGGAAACATTTTAGAATTCTCCCAAAATGGAAGATGATTATGTTTGATAGTTAAGAATGCTGCTGCAAAGATATTTTATAAAAATGAAATTTATTTTTTGTTTTTATTAACTATATGAAAAATAGTCATCAGTGAATTTGTTCATGTTTTAATTTAGATTTTTTTTGGCATTTTACAAAGCTTAGATGTTTTTATTGTACATGCAATTAAATTTTCTATACTCTTCAGTTATAGATTTTGAATGGGTTAAACCTATAGGTTACTAAATAAAAGTCAAATTTTTATTAATACTTATATTAAAATGAAAACAATGTTTTAAGTGCCAAATTTTTTCCTTTAACTATAATTAATTTACTAGGAAGGCAAAATGGTATTTTCACTTATTAACATGAGCACTCAATTATATCTGCTAACACTCTGAAATTTGACATTAAGCATTCATGTCTGGTTGTTTTACTGGTTAGAAGTGTATATCTAATGGAGCTCATGGAATATATTGCTCCCTATATGCCTTTAATTGGATCACTTTGTTTAATAAATATTATGACAAAGATAGAGCTATAACAGTGGATCTCATGGTATACTCACATTTCATTTACTATAAAAGGTTTGTAGTCTTGTTTAACTAAGGTAGAGTTGTGGTATTTTTCAATATTCTGTTTTCAGTTCTGATAATTTCAATATTGCACAGTTAATAGGATCTTTGTGAAATGAAATTATCGTACATCACAGTGCAGATGTCACTTTGAATGTGTTCTCATGATTTGTGCTCTGGTACTATCTTTTAGGAGAAATTAAATTCTACTAAGGTATTATTGGTACTTGGTTCATTTGAATGTTTCAGAAATCAACTCTATTTACATCAAGATTATGGTGCATGAGAATCAGCTTCTTTACCATCAGAGACTGTATTAATTCTCATGATAGAGTCTAAGATAGTTCATAAACCTATCTAATCTTGTTTACTCTGCTCACCCGCTTCTCCCCCTCCATCTTATGTGCCAGCCCCTAAATTTCTTGCTGTTTTCCTTCTAAGATCTGTATTTTTTCTCTCCATGCCATCACCTTTATTTTTCTTGCAGCCTTATATATTCCTCTATTTCCAATTTCTTGAAATTATATTCATCTTTTAAGAATTAACAAAGCTTCTTCATCGGTTATGGAATCAGACTGCCTGGGTTTGAAACCTGGGCTAATAGCTACCTAGATAACCTATGGCCAGATTCCTTTCTGAGAATGTCTGAATTCTCTGTATTCTCAATAGACAGTTCTCTGTACCTCAATGGCCTCATCTGTACATAGTGATAATAATACTACTTACCTTATGAGACTGTTGGTATATTCAGTGAACTAATATATAAAAAGTACAGTGCCAAACTATAAGTAATAACTGGTAAAAAATGCTTATATAGTAGTCAGAATTAATCACTTCCTTTCAATATTCCTTTAGTATTTCATTTTTGATACTTACAGAATACTTCTCTTATACTATGTTTACATGCGTATTTTCCTTCTCCAATAAACTGTGAACTCTTTAAATATAGGACTTCTGTGAATTTGTCCTCAGTATGTTTTTTTTTTTTTTAATTGAACTAAATTGAGACTGTGGATCCTTTTTTATCCCCCCTTGTGTGTGTCAGTCACTCAGTCATGTCCAACTCTTTGCGACTCCATGGATTGTAGCCTGCTAGTCTCCTCTGTCCAGGGATTTCTCCAGGCAAAAATAATGGAGTGGGTTGCTATTCCCTTCTTCATTTCCCCCCCCTTGGTGTTCAGTAAATATTTACTGAGAAATGAACAGCTTCAGGGTCTGCAGAGGAGTGTCCTACCTCCAGCACCACTTTCCATCCACGTGAGAGTGGGTTTTTTACTTGACCCCAGACGTTCCTGGAGAGGAGGAAGTTTTTGACNTTTTTTTGCAAAGAAGAGAGACTAGATGGGGCTAAGCCCTCTTTTAAAAAAAAAGAAAAAGAAAACAAACTTCATTGACTAAACACTTTCATGCCCTTGGGGACATATTCATACTTAATTTTTTTTTTTCAGCAAAACAAGGAAAGGAAAGAAAACCAAGCTGCCAAAGGCAGTGTTAGAGAAAATGACAGAAAATTGCTTTCCAGTCATGCTTATCTGCTTTCATCTAATCTAAATGGTTTACTGTAAAATTAAGTAATTGTTGGATTACAATAATATAACCAAAAAAAGTTTTAAAATAATTTTGTTTTTGTAAACTAGTGTTTTTAATGTTTTTTTCAAGTGACTTTAAATCTCATCANTCATGCTTATCTGCTTTCATCTAATCTAAATGGTTTACTGTAAAATTAAGTAATTGTTGGATTACAATAATATAACCAAAAAAAGTTTTAAAATAATTTTGTTTTTGTAAACTAGTGTTTTTAATGTTTTTTTCAAGTGACTTTAAATCTCATCAATAAGCAATAGATATTAGATTCTGACTTACATCTTTGATCAGATTCTTAAAAGTGATTGTATGAATCAAATTCCAAATAGGAAAAGATGGCATATTCAAATTGGTAATATTCGAGGAAGATTTATATGTAAAGACATTAATTATAAAGTCACAGGCAGGATGTCTTAAACTGAAGGGATAGATGAGGAAGTAGCCACAAATCTGTTTCTACCCCTAATCCTGATTGGAGAGGAAAAAGAAAAGAGAGAAAGTCCCATAGAGCAAGCTGCTTTGAGAGGGACAGTAACCTTCAGGCCAGAGACAGAGGCAGCCTCAAGTGTCTGTAGGGGTGAGAGCAGAAGAAAAGTACCCTGCCCTCATTCTTCTTTATCATTTACCTTCTATCTCATCTGCTGTGGCTTCTCGCTGACTAAACCCGTCTAGATGCCAGTGGGCAAAGAAGTCTGTTGATGTAGCCGATGCAGGTGACCGTCTGGGCAGAAAGCTAGTTGAGTTTGGAGGAGGCAAGCCTAAGATATCTGACAGAGTAATTCAGAGCTGAGAGAGACGTTAGAGGTCATCTTGAGGGTGGGAAAGATTGAAGGCGGGAGGAAAAGGGGACAACAGAGGATGAGATGGTTGGATGGCATCACCAACTCAATGGACATGAGTTTGAGTAAGCTCTGGGAGTTGGTGATGGACAGGGAAGCCTGGCATACTGCAGTCCATGGGGTTGCAAGAGTGAGACACGACTGAGTAACTGAACTGAGAATGAGGAAATCTAAAGTTTGTGGAGAGGTTAAGTAGCATGCATTGGGTAACATACAACCAAGACTCATTGTCTATCAGTCTGCTGGGTCCAAAACAGGAGCCCTGCACCACTATGCTTTGTAATTATGCCAGTGTCCTCTTAATCTGTGCAGATCTCTTGTGCAAAGTTAAACTGACTTGTATTGCTGCCATCTTAACAAAATTAATAAAATTTGAAATATATTTACCTTGCAGGTAGGATTTGTACTTATTGGAGGAAATGTTTTGGAATAATACTTTGCCTCATAAAGCTTATATCAGCACCTACTCTAATTGCCTGAAAATTACCTTAAGTGACCATACCTGTTACAGAAAATTACTCCTTAATGTGACTTTTCTTAAATCCTAGAACTGTGGAGGTAAGATAGAGAAAATAAAATAACCCTCTAAGTATTGGAATTTTGCACTAGAGGTTTAAAATTTGAAACTCATTTGACTAAAATTAAAAGCAGGCTGTAAAATTCTTATCATATTAATAATTTCCATTCCTAAGAAGAATTCTGTCTTTCAATGAGTCAACTCTTCACATGAGGTAGCCAAAGTACTGGAGTTTCAGCTTTAGCATCATTCATTCCAAAGAATACCCAGGACTGATCTCCTTTAGAACGGACTGATTGATCTCCTTGCAGTCCAAGGGACTCTCAAGAGTCTTCTCCAACACCACAGTTCAAAAGCATCAATTCTTCAGTGCTCAGCCTTCTTTACAGTCCCACTCTCACATCCATACATGACCACAGGAAAAACCATAGTCTTGACTAGACGGACCTTAGTCAGCAAAGTAATGTCTCTGCTTTTGAATATACTATCTAGGTTGGTCATAACTTTTCTTCCAAGGAGTAAGCATCTTTTAATTTCATGGCTGCAGTCACCATCTGCAGTGATTTTGGAGCCCCCAAAAATAAAGTCTGCCACTGTTTCCACTGTTTCCCCATCTGTTTCCCATGAAGTAATGAGACCGGATGCCATGATCTTCGTTTTCTGCATGTGGAGCTTTAAGCCAACTTTTTCACTCTCCTCTTTCACTTTAATCAAGAGGCCTTGTAGTTCCCCTTCACTTTCTGCCATAGGGTGGTGTCATCTNTCACGTATTGCTGAAGCCTGGCTTGGAGAATTTTGAGCATACTTTACTAGCATGTGAGATGAGTGCAATTGTGCAGTAGTTTGAGCATTCTTTTGCATTGCCTTTCTTTGGGATTGGAATGAAAACTGACCTTTTCCAGTCCTGTGGCCACTGCTGAGTTTTCCAAATTTGCTGGCATATTGAGTGCAGCACTTCCACAGCATCATCTTTCAGGATTTGAAATAGCTCCACTGCAATTCCATCACCTCCACTAGCTTTCTTCATAGTGATGCTTTCTAAGGCCCACTTGACTTCACATTCCAGGCTATCTGGCTCTAGGTGAGTGATCACACCATCGTGATTATCTGGGTTGTGAAGATCTTTTTTGTACATTTCTTCCGTGTATTCTTTACTTGTAACATTTTCAGCTGCTTTTTACCTTATTCTTTTCACTATTCTTTTAATACATCTGGTCATATTATCTCAAGGAATTTTCCACTTGTTAAACGCATTTTTATTTTACTAGAAGTAAAAGTGGTAGATTATGGAGCATTGTTTCAGATTTTCCCTATGTTCTGAAAACTCTTGATTGAAATGCTTACTTTTCATTAGAAATTGTTTTTGTGAACAGAAGTTTTTATGTTTTCTTCACATGAATGATCTTGTATTCAAAGTCTCTTCCTCCTTTCTCATGTAGCTTGTGTGAATATAATGTGTAAACTCTTAAGCCAAAATACTAGATTATCGCTAAGGTCTTTTGTATCTCTGTATCTCGGATTAGAAGTCATCAGTGTCATCTGGACTTTGCTGCTGTGTCTGTGGTTGTAAGATTTAATTGTAAATGCTGCATTGTACCCTACCTACTTTACAAGAGATACATTCTGTTGCTTTTCTACTAGTAAGGTTTGACTATCTATAGAATATAAACGTTTCTGATTAAAAAAAAAACCCTATTTAAGTATAAATGCAGCATTTTCTCCTTTTTTAGAATGCAATAAACTGTCTTAGCTAAAACATGCTGTAGCTTCATAAATACTTTCCCTGGATCTTTAAACATTTTCCTTTCGTATTTTTCCTTTTACCAGGCAGTGTGATAGATCTTGTCATTGAATGTCAAACCATATTAAACAGTTCAGCTACTTTAATATATTTATAATGTTTGCCTTTGAAGAAATTTTAGAATTTTGAAAATTAATACAACAGTCCTCTCATAACAGCTTGTTTTTAACGATTTCATAATATTTCATTGAGTAGATGTATTTTGCTTAATTATCTGTAGTTGATTTTAAAATTACTTGCAATCCTCACACTACAGATAATACTGTAGTGAATATGTCCTGCACATAACTTTTCCTACACTTTGAATTATTTCTCAGAAGTGAAATTATGGAATCAAAGGAAATGTGAACATTTTTGTCACTGATGATGTATATTAATAGATCAATTTCCAAAAGGGTTTTAACTTGTTTATTTTACCATGGCAATGTTTAAGAGCCCCTGCATCACTCCTACTTTCATTGGCATTGGTTCGCCAAATAATGTTTGTAATTTTCACACACGAATAGACATACCTTATTTCATTTTGTGTTATATTATCATAGCAAGGTTAAATATTTTCATTTATTCAATATTTTGCTTAGTATCTGTTTCTTGGCAGTTTGAATGAGTTCCTCAAGAAAAATATCAATCTTCTGTTTATTTGCTAAAAATATTTTTTCTCAGATTATTGCTTGCCTTTTTTAATTATCAACATGCTTTTCTTAAAGCTGAGTAATTCCACAGGTTTTATGTTTTAGTTCTATTTTGTATACAGAAAACTACTGCAGAAATGGACAGTTTCTGTAGGTCCTTAAGAGAATGATAGTCTCAGATAGTCTTAACACTAGCACAGAGTCTGTAAGCTCTAGAAGTCAGAAAGCAATGGTAAAAGCAGAAATCTGAGATTGTTTTCTATCCTGCATATTTTTTATTAATTTCCTATTTGTTCTACCTGGAGTATTTAGCAAAGTCTTTTAAAAATGGCAGCCTCTCTCCATTGTGCTAGTAGGAGCCAAAGAAAGATTTTTCTGTTATTATTATTGTTTTACTTGAGAAAGAATAACATACCCTGAGAAGGCAGCATGAAGGTGGAGGTGATAATTCAAGTGAAACCCATGTGAAAGGTAAAGCTGAAGGGGACAAAGGGAAGCTACTTTGTCCAGTTGTCCTACACCTGGAGTGTTAAATGTTAGTAGTTGGTTTTAGCTCAGCAAAGAAGGTGATTACTTCTTTCCCAGATACTATCCCGCCCCCAACCAGACAGCTCTTTGAGGGAGAAAAAGATATTCCTGTTTGGAACTCATCCCTGGCTGAGTGACCAGCATAAAGAGAGCAGAGATTTAATGAATTCCTGAATGAAATAATAAATGAATCAAATGAAGAGAACTAGAAATAGGAATCAATTGGAGTTGAAAATATAATATTGATTCTGACTACTGCACGTCCTCAGAGGAAGAAAACAAAGATTACGTTCTTGTTAAAATGGCCATACTACCCAAAGAAATCTATAAATTTAGTGTTGTCCCATGACATTTTTCACAGAACTGGAATAAATAATCCTAAAATGTATATGGAACCACAAAATCCCATATTCAGAATTTACGAAAGCAATGATAAGGAAAAAGAACAAAACGGGAGGCAAAACCCTTTCAGACTTTGGACAATGCTACAAAGCTACATTAATCAAAACATCAAACGGATGCAAGAGTCAGGTTGAAGGGTGCCTACTGGCCAAATCTGGGACAATTTGGATATTAAAATCAATAGTAATGGAATGTAACCAATTGAAAAAGTTGGATTCCAGAAATCCAAACTGATACAGAGAATGATAATAAATGAATGAGGGAGAAGGGAAAACTTTTCCTTAATTGCCAGTTAATAAATATATAAGGAATTGTGAAGAGCAGAAAATCACCATTTTGTAACATTATAGTAATTAATAGTTATTGATTCAGGCAAGAATCATTCATGGATGCTAAATGAAATGTGATGAAGAAAAAGGTACAGTCTCAAAGCACTTCCCCACAAATTATTTGTTAATTACAAAGGGAAAAATAGTAACTTTATACTGGATAAACCTGCACATGCCATCTTAATTCAGATAAACATCACCATTACCAATGAAGGGATAAACTGACATCATGTGCCTTTTCTGTGCACATTACTTCTGTGGTATTTCTGCCCCAAATCTACTATAACCTGAATCTAAATATGAAGAAATGTCAAACAAATTGACATTTGATGGAAATAGTCTTCAAAATAACTTGTCTATACTCTTCAAAAATGTCTCATCAAAAAAAAAAAGTCAAGATCATAAATAATACACAAAAGTCTAGTAATCATTTCAGCTTAAAGGTAACTAAAGACACATAAAGACTGAATACAATATGATCCTAGAGTGTGTTCTGAACCAGATAAAAAATAAATATAAAAGATATTATTGGGACAGTTGATGTAATTTGAATATAGACTATTGAGATAATAATACTGTATCAAAATTCTTGATTTTGATCATTGTACGTGGTTACATAAGAAAATGGGTAGAGGCATTAAAAAGGGGCAAAACATCAGCTTGTCACTGGTTGAAAAAATATGCATATACAAACAGATAGAGAGAGAGAGAAGAAAAGAGTATAAATGATAAAGCAAATGGGGCAAAATAATTGGTGAATCTGGATATCTCACACTATTTTGGCAATTTCCTTTAAGCTTGAATTATATTAAAATAAAGAGTTTTAAAGCCCACATGCCAACAACTCCCCAAAAACATTGAATTTAAGAACATGCCAAGGAATTAAATTTCAGAAAATATGTATATCACTTTGCTAAAGCAAAAGGTAACTATTATTGTAAGACCAAAGATTCTATGTAGCATAGTGAAGTTAAAAAAAAAAAAAAGCTAACACTGTACCCAACATATTTATTTCAGAAAGCTGTTTGTTCTAAAGAGTAAAAAGAAAAAGTTCAATTTCCTGAAGATATAACCTAGTCTTATCCACACCAGGTGCAACATCCAATCTTATCCAAATAAATCAGTCCAAACATACGCCTCTAAGAGCAAGAAAGGTCAAAATTCGTACAAATTGTCCATTTCAAACAGAAAGAAAGAATGTGAAAAGTGCTCTGTACAAATAAGGTGTACTTGTGTTCTGGCACGGTTAGCAATGAGATGACTTTGACATTAAAGAAAAAATTACTTGAGGTTCAGCTAAATTGGCACTTTTTTTTTTAATACACAACATGCAAACAAAAATACAATAATTCTTTTTATATAGATTAAAGTGAAAAACCCAAAGTGAATTCATTGTATATTTATTAAGGCAACAGATCAGAGGTGATTATTAAAAATTCTGAAGCAATCCTAATTCCTATGTGTTATGAAGCCATAAAAGATTGGTCTGGCTCCTTTTTGTTTGTTTTTATCTCCTCCTGTTCCTCCTATTCTCTTCCTTCCTTTTCCTCTCAATTACCCTGCCTGTGCAGGCTAACCTGCATGGCTTATCCTGGCCAGGGACAATCGGCTACAGAGGTTGCTGACCTTGTACAAGGCAGGCACAAGAAGAGGCACATTTATTCTGACGGGGCATTTACATGAAGCAAACCATCTTTCAGAGCATCTTACTGAAAAACAGTTCCTGCTGGGAAGAGTCTGTGGGCTTCAGACTGTGAACTGCCTCCTGCTGAGCTTAACTGCACACCTTTCGGATCAGCAGCACCATGTCAGTCTCTGACAGCTGTGTAAGGTGGATTTTGATTTACATTTGCTTTCCCCAAACCTGTATTGTCCTTGTCAAAGAAGAATTTAAATAGGTTAAGAGACTATGAGGCAGAGTCATAAATGACCAAAAAAAAAAAAGAAAAAAAAACCAAAAACCCTGAAAATTTATATTTCCTATTGGTGAGATTGTTAATCTTCCCAAAAAGACATTTGTGTTATAGGTCTCTCTTCCCTTAGTAACAAATATTTTCACCTTTCCTTGCTTGTTGTACTTCCTAAGAATGCTAATAGAATACTTTCTAGGAATGCTAATAGATTCACAAAGTTATTTTTGTTTCAAAGAAAGGAAAATCAAATTTTAAAAGTTCAAAGAAAAATCTTTAGCATAAAATAAAATACCACATAAATTAACATTCCTTTTCCATTTTCTGTGTCTCAACAAAAATATCACAGTACTGGGTGAGAGGACAAAGTAAGAGCTAGGCACTGAATAAGATACTTTACATATTATTTTATTTAATGATGTAAGATAAATATTATGGTTTCCTGAGCGCTGAGACTTGGAAAAATTAGGTAATTTACTTGAGATTATACAGCTAGGAAATGGCTCTAAAATTAGGCCTATATCAAATCTAAGTTTACACTTGCATGCCCCTCTCCTGCCTCCCTGGAATTTCTCTAAATATTTCAGTAATATAAGAATATCTTGACTTTTCAAATAAACCAGGAGGAAAATAACTCTAGAAATAAAAAGTTTGAAATGAATTTTCAGAATGTAGTATATACTGGCCTTTCAGACTCTCTGACAGACTAATCTGTATGTAATTAGACTAATGGACCAACTTGATAAGTCATTAAAAGTTAAGACTTCTTATTGAAAAAGAGCGTCCAGACTCATGTTAACTGTATGAATCAGTAACAGACTCATCTGTAAATGTTTTTTTAAAAAGGGTAGGAGGTGATAACAGTGGATTTCCTCTGATGTTATAATATCTTCCTAGGTGAAAACTATGCTCTGCATTATGACTCGCTCAAATATTTCATTCTCTGTCCANCTGTATGTAATTAGACTAATGGACCAACTTGATAAGTCATTAAAAGTTAAGACTTCTTATTGAAAAAGAGCATCCAGACTCATGTTAACTGTATGAATCAGTAACAGACTCATCTGTAAATGTTTTTTTAGAAAGGGTAGGAGGTGATAACAGTGGATTTCCTCTGATGTTATAATATCTTCCTTGGTGAAAACTACGCTCTGCATTATGACTCGCTCAAATATTTCATTCTCTGTCCAATCAGCTTTTGTATGGCTCAGACTTCTTGTTACCAGCTGGGGAACAAGACATAGTAAAATTTCCTAGAAGCTTTATCCTAGCAGTCTGGTTGATAGCCAGATTCAGTAGCTCATATGTTAACTTAGCCAGGAAAAATTTTCCAGAGCATCATGAAGCGAGGCCTTAGGGGAGAGCAGTGAGCCAATGAACACAGCAGTTGAATATTGTAAGACAGTTCTTCCCTAGTCTGAAAGGCTCAGTTTGAATTCCCTGCAGGGCCATCAGTTTCACACTTCATCATCTAGAGCAGGTTGCTGTTAATAAGCCATGGGCCACCAATATGGTGAGGGCACCATTTCTGAAGAAACCCTGAGTCTGTCCATCATGGGAAATGGCATAGACATATTTTGTGCTGCCCTTATTAAGCAAGGTTGATTATTCATTATTATTAACATGTATTTGTTGGCAAGGAACAATATGAAACATGTAATTAGATACAACATCTGTGCAGCAGGTTTTTTATTCAGGCAGGACTCTATTCTCTGTAGGGGGGGAAATAAGGGAAAAAAAGAAAGATCCAGTTTTAAAGTCTGAGTATTACATATTTATATAGAGAGCACCACTGATTTAAAATTCATTCTGACCTAACAGAAAACAGCTTTTCTGGAACGTCTTTGAAAAGCTAACCAGTACTAACTGAACATTAGGGAGATACCACAATTCTTTCCCTGTCAGTGGCCCTAGAATTTGGTGGCAAATTTTGGTAAAAATAAATTCCCTCAAACTACTTACTTCCTTGAACATTTTGGTTTATATCGGACAAAAAGAAAAGAAAAACTTGCCATAATATTCCATTTCATCTCAAATTCATGTCATTACTTATTGCCATAGATACTAAGTTTCTTTCTAAAGAGTCGCTACCTTTACCTTCATTTAACAATAAATATAGGGCTTCTCCGATAACTCAGTGGTAAAGAATCTGCCTGAAACACTGGAGACTTGCAGGAGATGCAGGTTTGATCCCTGGGTCAGGAAGATCTGGAGAAGGAAATGGCAACCCACTTCAGTAGTCTTGCCTGGGAAATCCTATTAACATAGGAGCCTGGTGGATTAGGGTTAGGGTTAGTCCATGAGGTCACAAGAGTCAGACATGACTGAGCAAATAAACAGCAACACAATAGCAATAAATATACTTGACAAATTGCAATAATCTGACAGAGAATATTGCAGGAAAAGTGTTAAACAATACTAATACTTTACTAATAGGCTAAATAATGAAAAACATGAAGTAAAAGAATTGAGAACTATAAATTTGCAAATATACTAAAAATTATAATGGTGTTTCTTTTCCAAACTAAAATTCATCTTTAAGACTTCTGGTGTCCTCTTGATATGATGCACTGAGAAGAAAATAATATTACTTCTGTAGTATTCCTGCTCAAAGTGCATCACCTAAATCTAATCATAAAAAAAATCAGACATCCAAATTTAGGTGCATTCTTCACAGAAATTGGCCTGTGTTCCTTAAAAATGTCAAGGAAAGACTGAGAAAGTGTTCCAGATGAAAGGATAAAGATATGACAACTAAATGCAATTGGTAATATGAGATTTTTCTGTTACTATAAAGCAAGTGGTGAAATTATTGGAGCAAATGGTGAAATTCAAATAGGGTCTGTAGTTCTATATCAATGTTAATTTTCTAATTTTGATGGTTATTTTTTGGTTATTTAAGAAAATGTAATTGTCTTTTTCTTGTTTTTAGGAAACAGTCTGAAGTATTCAGAAGTAAATAATGGGCATCATGCCTGCAAGAATCTTAAATAGTTCAGAGAGAATGAGAGAGACAAGGGAAAGAGAAAGAGAATAAGGCAAAATGTTAATATTGGGTAAAGGGTATCTGAAACTTCTTAGTACTATTCTTGCAATTTTTGTAAGTCTGGAAAGTATATCAAAAAGTTTAAAGAGACTATAACCAAAAACTTAGTTACGTTGTTATAGAAAATACTATAATTCACAGCAGTTTTAATTAAAGTGACTATAAGCTTCACATAATATCCCTCGATATTTATCAAATATTTATTGATTATTTAACAATAATCCCTCGATTGTTTTCACATATCATGCAGTTGCAGCTGTCATAGCTGTCACTTAAATAGTTTTTTCTCAAATTTAGCTAAACCAATGGGAAACAATGGCATGATAATCCCAAACAGCTGATAATTTAAAACCATTTGCAAAGTATTATCTCACTAACTCAAACAGG
Organism: Neotragus pygmaeus; assembly: GCA_006410875.1. NCBI lineage: Eukaryota > Metazoa > Chordata > Mammalia > Artiodactyla > Bovidae > Neotragus > Neotragus pygmaeus. The sequence continues at coordinate 971,029 of SJYV01038051.1, read as the reverse complement.
AAAAATAGTGTATAGCTGGAATAAATGCTATTTTGTTATTTTCTAACAGGTATTGCAAACAAACATATTAAACAAATGTTGCCATACAGAGGTCCTTCAAGCTTATATGAAGGAATGTGTGTTTCATGCACACACACACACATATACATATATGTGTTTTTGTTGTCATTTAACACATAGTCTATAAATGGCTTATTAAAACAGCAGCTAATACTTACTGCATTCTTACTAAGCCAGTATTTTAGATAATTTTATTCTCCAAAAATAATCCTATGAAGTAGGCTCTATTATTAATGTTAAGTTATGACTACACTACTTTCTGAAATTANAACAGCAGCTAATACTTACTGCATTCTTACTAAGCCAGTATTTTAGATAATTTTATTCTCCAAAAATAATCCTATGAAGTAGGCTCTATTATTAATGTTAAGTTATGACTACACTACTTTCTGAAATTATATGCTATTGTCTTGGCATCAAATACTCTTTTTTGCTCCTTTCTTCCCATCAAAATCATGCCTCAAAGTTCAAATTCCAACTACAATCAAGTGTTCCGCAATCCCACAATCAAAATTAATCACTCCCTCTTCTTAGTTTCTATAAGCCTTTCTTTATTTATTAGCATTCATTAAAAGTTTTCTAAAAATATCCATTAGACACTAAGCTATTTACCCGGGGTCACAGGGAAGAAGGAGGGATTATTAACGTAATTTTAGTTATATAATAAAACATTGGTGTTATTAAGAAATCCTCGAATTTACTGGACACTTATCAATATGCCCAGCAAGGTACTAATCACCCTATAAAGAAGTCATTATTAATATCTCCCTTTTGCAGATGAGGAAACTAAATTTTAGAGAACACAATGAACTTGTAGGCATAACTGATAAATGAAAGAGCCTGGTCTGAGTCTAAAGCCTGTGCTCTTGAACTATTTACTGCCCTCAGGCTGATGGTTCAGTGGAGAAGAAAACATGCATCTAAATATATTATAGCATGCAATGAAAAAGCAATGTTTTATTTTTTTAAAAAAAGAGCTTATAGGTAACATGAATATTGAAAGATAAATAGATAAATGAGAAAGAGAAGAAAGCCATTCTGAACTAGCAGTGACAGAGAGGTGTTGGGAATTCTGGGAATGTTTGGAGGGTCCATAGTCTGCATAAGGGATATTAACACTAGAAAGACAAGCATATTTATCCCTTATGAAAGTTAAATACAAAATTATAGGATTTGAATTTTCCCANGGGGCCAACTCCATCCTCCTCCGTCCCCTCGTTCCTCACTTGGGGGAACCTCATCCTACAGGACTTTGCAACCCAATCCTGGGCCCTCCCCAACCCTGCCACCTGCGGGCGGGCAGACGCCTTCCGGCAAGGCAAGAGCACTGGACTCCGGGTGGGAGAGCTGTGTGCACACGCTTGGCCACTCACTTGCTGTGACGCCAGGAAGTCACTTTGCCTTCTAGGCTCCATTTCTGCCTGCCGCACCCCTCAGCCAGGGCCTCAGGCAGGGCACCCATCACTTCCAGCCCTCTCCTAGCTGCACACAGCCTCTGCCCTGCCGACCTCCCTTCCCGTCTCTGCTCACATTGTCAACCTCCGTCCTGCCTGGTTAACTCCCCTCCACTGCTCTCCTCCGCCCCACCCCGTCCCGGCCAGGTGGGCGCATCTCGCCTCTGTAGCTGGCTCTTCTCCCACTCCACAGAGCACGTCGCCCGCAACAGACTGGGCACACTGAAGCCTGGGCCCCTCCTTTTCCTTCTTCGTGTCCCCAGAGCGGAGCACCGGCCTGGAGCTCTTGTTCCCCGCAAGTGAAGTGAAGTGAAGTCGCTCAGTAGTGTCCGACTGTTTGCGACCCCATGGATGGTAGCCTACCAGGCTCGCCATCTATGGGATTTTCCAGGCAAGAATACTGGAGTGGGCTGCCATCTCCTCCTCCAGGGGATCTTCCCAACCCAGGGATCGAACCTGGGTCTCTTGCATTGCAGACAGACGCTGAGCCACCAGTTGCCGGCAAAGCGCTTGTTAAATGAAGGAATGAACCAGCAGGCATCTGAAGGAGTCCGGCCTCTCAGAGCTGGGCGTCCGTGCCTCTCTTCCAGACCTTATCTGGAAGGTCACATTTATGCAAAGAGCTGGATCCCCGGCCCCACCCCAGAGGGGGCTCCTCCAAGGACAGAAGCACACCGTCTTCCTCCTGTAGTCCCAGCACCAGCCCCAGGGAAAGATTTCAGAGGTGGCCAAGGGGCTGCTTCTCTGCTGCCCCCTGCTGACGAAGAGGGGGAACTGGAGGGCGTCTGGAAGCTCCTCTGGCTATCAGTGGGTCTGACCTAGCCTGGGGACAGGAGAGCGGTTTCTATCATGCGGGGGAACAATGGCCTTCCCTTTGCCTGGTGGTCTGTGTTCTTCAGCTTCTATAATAAGCTCACATTTTAAAAGAACGTAATTGATGAGAACATTAGTATGCTCCATAAGTCCTTACATAAATTAAATTATAGCACCAGTAAAATATAGGCAAGTAGGAGTGTTAATATAATTTAAAAATATGAAAGGCATCCATAATACTGTGCTTGAATCCAGTGGCACTGTTGCCATCAAATGCTGGGGAATAAACCTTAGAGCGTGGTGGGAGGTGGAGCACAGAGGGGAGGACGCATCCATTTGCAATTTATAGAACAGATGCATAAAAAAATAAGCAACATAAATTACCATCATTGTTCTTAGAGCAGTTGTTAATTCAAGAAGAACTGGTAAGAATCAACATCCAGTCAAACTTACCGTTTAATCACTGTAAATATACTGGTTTCCCAGGTGGCTCAGTGGTCAATCTGACTGCCAAAGCAGGTGACATAGATTTGATCCCTGGGTCAGGAAGATCCCCTGGAGAAGGAAATGGCAACCTGCTCCAGTATCCTTTCCTGGAGAATCTGATGGACAGTGGAGCCTGGCAGGCTACAGTCCTGGGGGTCACAAAGAGTCGGACATGACATGGAGATTAAACAACAACAGCAAGCTAATATACACATAGCAAACAATGATTACGTCTCTCACAAGAACTTGAGTTTTTTTTGTAGTCTAAAAAATAGGCCATGACAAAAATAGAAGGCAGACATTCCTCTGTTATAGATTGTGGAGACTGCCTAGAAAAAAGAACAGGAAATGCTAAGATATAGAATGTACTTGGTTGATGAGTAAAACATGTTTGTTTTTAAAAATGTTTTGAGTAACTCTGTCTTGTCACTGATATTTCTCTGTGCAAAAATTACTTATTTGGAGAAATATTTCTTGACCACTCTGTCTAAACTTATTCCTTCCCCTTTTACTGTCATTATCAGGTTATCCTGTGTGATTTTTCATAGCAGTTATCTAGTTTTTAAAATTGTTTGAGACCAGAGAGTTTTTCTGTCTCATTCACTACTGGATTCCCAGAATTTAAAATAAGAACTAGAAAGGACATCCCTGGCAATCCAGTGGTTAAGACTCTGCACTTCTTCCACAGGGGGCATGGATTCAGTCCCTGGTGGGGGAACTAGGATCCCACATGCCCTATAGCCAAAAAGTTAATTAGTTTATGAAAAAAAATAGTACCTGGAATATAGATAGTAGGTATTTTATACTTATTTGCTGAATGAATAAATACAGTGTTCCAAACACATTGCAGGAAAAGAATCTACATGTCAGAGCTTTCCAGACTTTCACCCTCAGTGTGCCTATAGTGTTTTTGACAGCACCTCTAAACCAATGAAATTAATGTGGTGTGATTTATTGTTGAAATTGTGAATCATTTCAGCTAGTAATTTGTGTGGTAACCAACAGATGTTCAGTATAGCTATGTTTCCTTAAAAAAAAATGTAACATATTCCACAATTCTACTGTAGTAAGTTCACTGTAGTTCCCTGCTGCTGCTAAGTCGCTTCAGTCGTGTTCGATTCTGTGCGACCCCATAGACGGCAGCCCACCAGGCTCCGCCGTCCCTGGGATTCTCCAGGCAAGAACACTGGAGTGGGTTGCCATTTCTTTCTCCAATGCATGAAAGCGAAAAGTGAAAGTGAAGTCACTGAGTCGTGTCCAACTCTCAGCCACCTCATGGACTGCAGCCTACCAGGCTCCGTCCATGGGATTTTCCAGGCAAGAGTACTGAAGTGGGGTGCCATTGCCTTCTCCCTGGGGAACCATAATCTAACATGGTTTATCTCATTTGTTAATGCTGTACGTTGAAAGCTTGGATGTCCAGGAAAGAGGCTCAGTCTGTCAGAGCTATGGTTTTTCCAGGTGTCATGTATGGATGTGAAAGTTGGACTATAAAGAAAGCTTGAGTGCCAAAGAATTGATGCTTTTGAACTGTGGTGTTGAAGAAGAGTCTTGAGAGTCCCTTGGACTGAAAGGAGATGAAAACAGTCAATCCTAAAGGAAATCAATCCTGAATATTCATTGGAAGGACTGATGCTGAAGCTGAAGCTCCAATACTTTAGACACCTGATGCAAAGAACTGACTCACTGGAAAAGACCCTGATGCTGGGAAAGATTGAAGGTGGGAGGAGAAGGGGACGATAGAGCTTGAAATGGTTGAGCTCACCAACTTGATGGACATGAGTTTGAGTAAACTCCAGGAGTTGGTGATGGACAGGGAAGCCTGGCATGCTCTAGTCCATGGGGTCACAAAGCCTGGCATGCTCTAGTCCATGGGGACTACAAAGAGTCGGACATGACTGAGTGAACTGAACTGAGTGCAGCACTTTAACAGCATCATCTCTTAGAATTTTAAATAGCTCAGCTGGAATTCAGACACCTCCACTTGCTTTGTTCGTAGTAATGCTTCCTAAGAAGTGAGTGAGTGAAATACCATAATTTAAGATGTTGATAGGTAGATGTGTAAACTTGCTGGCATTTGTATAATAAAGAGGCTTCTCGGCTTATTTTCAATCAGCATCTGAGAGGAGGGCCTAGCACCTTGCTTCCTAAAGGATCCTTTCTTCCCTGGCTCTTTTTTGAGTATTTTCCCTCAGTGTTCTGCCCCACCTCCTCACCCCCATCCTCCCCTGGGTTCTGCACAGGATCATGCTTTGTAATGAGGATTGGTAGATGCAGATTAAAATTGTTTGTGAAACATAGAATTAAACAGCTTGTATTTCCAAACATGCTGCAACACCAAGTGCTTGTTTTGCCTCTTTGATTTTGTTTTAATAAAATGTCAGATTAATATTCAACTCTGTACTCAAAACACTTTAATCAATTTATAAATTTCATTTCTTTACCTTCTAACAGTTTAATTGCAAAGTCTTCAATGGTTATATTAATATATATCTTAATAATTATATTAACTTTTCTATATTAACTTAAAGTTGATGTATAGCTTAGCTTTTCTAAGAATAAGGTATAAGTCATAAATGTGTACTACTTTAAAGATTCAACTGCATTGAATCAAGGAGAGTGAAATAATCTTAACTGGTTCCCAAAGAGTCAAGTGACTCTGCTAGAAAAAAGAGAACTTCCAAAATTATAATTTTCAGCCATATGCACACTGCTGTGGTAGAAAGAACATTTTAGAAGACAAAATCCATGCCCTACCCCAGCTCTGTGCTCATTAGTGCCTTAACTTTGGACATGGCTATGAGTGTGTGTGAAGTTGCTTTCAGTTCATTTCAGTTCAGTTGTTCAGTCATGTCCAACACTTTGCAACTCCATGAACTGCAGCACGCCAGGCTTCCCTGTCCATCACCAACTCCCAGAGCTTGCTCAAACTCATGTCCATTNAGCTCTTCAGTTCAATTCAGTTCAGTCACTCAGTCATGTCCAACACTTTGCAACTCCATGAACTGCAGCACGCCAGGCTTCCCTGTCCATCACCAACTCCCAGAGCTTGCTCAAACTCATGTCCATTGAGTCAGTGATGCCATCCAACAATCTCATCCTCTGTCATTCCCATCTCCTGCCTTCAATCTTACCCATCATCAGGGTCTTTTCCAATGAGTCAGTTCTTCACATCAGATGGCCAAAGTTCAGCATCAGTCCTTCCAATGAATATTCTGGATTGATTTCCTTTAAGACTGACTGTTTTGATCTCCTTTCAGTCCAAGGGACTCTCAAGAGTCTTCTCCAACACCACAGTTCAAAAGCATCAATTCTTCAGTGCTCAGCTTTCTTGGTCCAACTCTCACATCCGTACATGACGAAGAGAAAAACCATAGTTTTGACTAGACAAACCTTTGTTGGCAAAGTAATGTCTCTGCTTTTTAATATGCTGTCTAGGTTGGTCATAACTTTCCTTCCAGGGAATAAGCATCTTTTAATTTCATGGCTGAAGTCACTATCTGCAGTGATATTGGAGCCTCCCAAAATAAAGTTTCTCACTGTTTCTGTTGTTCCCCTATCTATTTGCCATGAAGTGATGGGACCAGATGCCATGATCTTAGTTTTCTGAATGTTGAAGATGTCAGTTTTTTCACTTTCCTCTTTCACTTTCATCAAGAGGCTTTTAGTTCCTCTTCACTTTCTGCCATAAGGGTGGTGTCATCTGCATATCTGAGGTGATTGATATTTCTCCCAGCAATCTTGATTCCAGCTTGTACTTCATCCAGCCCAGCATTTTGCATGCTGTATTCTTCATATAAGTTAAATGAGCAGGGTGACAATATACAGCCTTGATGTACTCCTTTCTCTATTTGGAACCAGTCTGTTGTTCTATGTCCAGTTCTAACTGTTGCTTCTTAACCTGCAAACAGATTTCTCAAGAGGCAGGTAAGGTAAGACCTGCTATTCCCATCTCTTTAAGAATTTTCCAGTTTGTTGTAATCCACACAGTCAAAGGGTTTGACATAGTCAATAAAGCAGAAGTAGATGTTTTTCTGGAATTCTCTTGCTTTTTTTATGATCCAACAGATCTCTGGTCCTCTGCCTTTTCTAAATCCAACTTGAATATCTGGAAGTTCACAGTTCACGCACTTTTGAAGTCTGGCTTGGAGAATTTTGAGCATTACTTTGCTAGTGTGTGAGATGAGTGCAATCGTTTGACCATTCTTTGTCACTTTAGCCATGTCCGACTCTTTGCAACCCTATGGACTGTAGCCCGCCAGGCTCTTCTGTCCATGGAATTCTCCAGGCAAGGATACTTAACTGGCTTGCAGTGCCTTCCTCCAGGGAATCTTCCTGACACAAGGATCAAACCTATGTCTCTTATGTCTCCTGCATTGGCAGGCGGTTTCTTTACCACTAGCACCACCTGGGAAGCCCAGCATGGCTATAAACTTGCATGATTTTTCCATTCGTAAAAGTCAGCAGTTTTCCTACCTTGGTTACCTCATAGTATTGCAGTAATAATTTCTAAAAGTTGTACCTATGTTGCACAAAGGACATAGAATATGAACTCAGAAGAATTTGATACACTGCATTCTTTTCCATTTATCGGCTGTGTGGTTCAGGCTAGCCACTTTCTCTCTCAATCTCAGTTTCATATCTGTGAAATGGACATGCTATCCTGTAGAAATATTGGGAATATGAAACAAGATAATGCCTTGTAAGTTGTAACAGACTAAGCGAGGATGAGTTTCTATGTGTCAGATTTGACGTCTAAGCATAAAGTGTTCTTAACATATTGAGCAGGATTTCCCTGCATTGAAAATGAGATTGGCCCAGATGACCCATAAGATCCTTTGTAAATCTCTTTTATATCAATAATCTATATAGTATGGCAATATTATGATCTACCTAATATGGCAATATTTTTTATATTTGTGAACCTTTTTTAATAGAAGGAAACTTAGGAATCATCTCCTTAAATTTCTTCCTTAAATTTCCTCTGTGGGTTTGTGGGTTTGTGTTTGTGTGTGTGTGTGTTGCTCAGTCATGTCTGACTCTGCAATTTCGTGAACTATAGCCCGCCAGGCTCCCCTGTCTATGAGGTTTTCTGGGCAAGAATCCTGGAGTGAGTTGCCATTCCCTTCTCCAGGGGATCTTCCCAACACAGGGATCGAATCCAGGTCTCCCGCATTGAGAACAAATTCTTCACGTGTGTGTGTGTAATGAGAACTCTTAGGATTTGTTCTCATAAAAATTTCATGTATAAATTACAGTAGTGTTTTTGTATTTTTAGCATATTATTTAATATGTCAGTACTGTATTTCATAAGACATGTGATATGGGTGTATTTTTATCTTCTCCCAGACAACCAGCTGTGTTAACTTTTATTAAATGATTCAGATTCTTTACTATCTGAGCCACCAGGGAATCCCACATTTCCTCTATATTATTCTAATTGTCATGGTGCTTAGCCCAGCAGTCAGCATCACACTGAAACTCAAAAAGCTTGCTTTTATGAACAAGAAAAGCCTACAGTTTTCATGATATAAGACTTTTAAATATTGTAGTTGTTGAAATAAGTAAATCTGTAATCTCAATGTACATAAATTTAAATGAGAATTGGTTAAAATAACCAAGCTTACAGTGAATATTTTTTATAATAGCATAGCAATAATACTAACTGATGTGCATTAAATTCTTATTATATGCTAGGCTTCGCAATTGTCATCTAATTTTTAACCCTCTTTTAATCGGCTAATACCAATTAATTCGAATTGAAACACCCTAACTTGTAGCAATCTTTTACAGTAAGATGGCTGCTAGTGTGTTTAGCATTCACTAACACTAGACTTGTATCGTTTAACAAGATCTTAATAAAGGTTCTTTTTATTCTGTTAGCTTATTTCTTAATTCTATCTGTAATCAAAATGTGTTCAAGCCAACAAATACACTTTAAATGTTTTTTTTTTTTTACATAGGTGGATCCTGGCCATTCTTCTTACCACTTGTCTTGTAACTTGGTTAAGTAGGGCAAGAAAAGATGTGGAGAGTTGAAAAGCAGCAGCTTTCTTCCACATATCTCTTTATACTTGGAAATTCAATGCCCTTATCCCCAGCCCCACTGTTTTTTGAGAAACTTTCTGAATGGGACCTATATTGTCATCCTCCAGAAAACAAAGAATTTAATACCATGCTGTTTAAAAATTTGCCTTGATTTCTACTCCAAATGATAAATTAGTTGGATGAGAACTGATTAACAAACTAAAACTGGGAGAATAAACAACCAAAAAGCTTGAGTGGCAACAGCAAGAGATGTTATTGTCAGTTGGTTCCTCTTAGCTTTATAATCTACTTTTGTTTAAAACCAGTCAAAAGTGTCCAGAAGGAAAATGAATAGGTAAAGCCAGCCACTTTTGTGAGGAAAAAAAGAATGAGATAATGGGTAACTGTTATAGAATAAACAGTGTAGGAGATATTTTGACTCAGTCAATAAAGAACCCATTTCAATCTTGATTGTGCAAAAATGTGATTTTGAGATGGCTGAGGAATCTGCACACAAATTAGATATTAGGTAATATTAAGAAATTATTGCTATTAATTTATTGGATATTATGAATTTGTTAGAAGAAAGAAGGCTCTTATCACCTAGAGATACATACTAAAATATTTACAGGTAAAGTAATATGATTGTCTGGAATTCTCTTTATGATTACATCAATGGAAAATTCAGGTTGGAGGTAGATGAAATAAGGTTTGCAAAATAGTGCTATTTATTGAAGCTGGGTTAAAGTAATGTAGAATTTCATTATACTATGCTGTCTAATTTTGTATGTTTTTAAATTCTCATTTTTATCTTTTCTACATTGAGAAACAATGTTAGCCACTTTCAGCAAAAAATTTATCATGGTTGTTAGTGGTTATCAGTTGCAAAGTTAATTATACCACAGGACGGTTTCAGAGTTAGAGTCTAACCTCAGATATTCTGCAGCATTGTTGTAGAAAATGTCTAGTTTTTCTTTGAAAAGCCCATATTTCTTGGTAGAGAACAGAACCAAAATCTTTACTATTAACGTTATATGAAGATGTCCTCCTATCTATTTAGTTTCCAAAACCTATCTCTGTGTGTAATCTTTTAATCTTCAAGTTTAATTAGAAATAAAATAGAACAAAATAGAGAATAGGCAAAATCATGGTTAATGTGGAGAAGGAAAAGCAGGAACAGATGGGAGTGCATGATGAAACAGAACTAAATCGCACAAACCATCAGTGACTGGGATCAGATGTAACTGTATTTTCAGGTGAGAAAATTCTCATGGGAGGGCTAATTTCATATTTAGTAAAGCTGTAGACACATGATAAAAATATCATGGAAGATGTTACCCAAGACCTCTTTGGTCAACTCAAAAATTTACTCTTAGCAGCTATTTTATATCTGTTCTAAAAGAAATGTTTTCTTAAAAAAAAAAACAACTGTATCTTAGATTTAGTTTTAATATTGCTCAAATGGCATAATAGTATAACTGATAGCTTTTTGAAAAGAGAAAATTCTATGTAAACCAAATATACTAAGTCACTTCATTGGTGTCCGACTCTCTGCGACCTCATGGACTGTAGCCCACCAGGCTCCTCTGTCCGTGGGATTCTCTAGAAAAGAATACTGGAGTGGGTTGCCATGCTCTCCTCCAGGGGATAGTCCCTATCCAGGGACTGAACCTGCGTCTCTTGCATTGGCAGGTGGGTTCTTTACCAGTAGCACCACCTGGGAAGCCCAAACAATTGATACCATTTGTGTATCATTCTTTCCAGTCTTTATTTGCATATAATGCATTCATACAGACAAAATACATCTGTGATTTTTTTCACTTGTAGTTATTTCATTTCCAAATTTATCTTAAATCCCTTGCAACCTCACAGGTTTTTTGAAAAGTACATTTAAAAAAAAAAAAGTACATTTATTCATGAGTACATTAACAAAGGGATATCAGACATATTCTCAAAAGTCCTAATTATTATTTGGACTTTAAAGAATAGTTAACCATTAGTTTTTAGTTCACTCAAATATATATTCGATTCATATAAAATGTATTTCCTTAACTGTGTATGTAGGGCTTCCCTGGTGACTCAGTGGCAAAGAACCCACCTGCAGTACAGGAGACATGGGTCCCCGATCCCTGGGTCAGGAAGATTCCCTCAAGAAGGAAATGGCAACCCACTCCAGTATTCTTGCCTGAAGAATCCCATGGACAAAGGAGCCTGGTGGGCTACAGTCCATGGGGTCACAAGAGTTGGACACGACTTACCAATAAACATCAGCAGCTGGGTATGTGGGAGAGTGGTATTAAGAGAAGATTAAAGAATGTGAAAATCTATGGAATCGCTCTATTTTATGCACCAAGACTTGTGCTTTGCTTGACATGTCTGCTTCTTAGACTGAACTATACAGTTTGAAAGGTTTCACTCCAGTACTCTTAGTTGAGATAAAACCCCTCTTGAATATATTATATGGTTCAAATGCCTTGCTTTTCACTGGATGCTTATCTAGTGGAAAAGCAAGGCATAGTGATATCTGGGGCATAACTGCATATCCTTGCTTATGCTCCAGGATATCACTGAAATCAGTGGTGTGATACACAGTTCCATGATCCTCAGTTGAGATTTGCCTTGGTAAACTCTGAGTAAGAAGAAGGTAAATTCTCCACAGAAGCAGCCAGTTTACTTTTTGTCTTGAAGACGGACAACTGTGCACCTCATCTTTGGAGCATTACTTATTCACGGTTGTAAGACGAACCCTGCAGAAGCACTATAAATATTTAAGTAGTGATCACTAACAGAGAAGATACAAAAGAGGAAGTAAGAATTATAATGGGAAAAATTAAAGGCACAATTATTCGTCTTTTGATTCTGTTCAGTAAGTTGGTACTGACATAGGAGAGCTTCAGCCCCTTTCCCAGGTCACGGAGAGGCTCACAGTGGGACTGGTAATCACAGTTCCTTCCTAAGATTGCTGTGAGGATGCCATGAGATAATGTCCGTAAGGAACAGCTCTTGGCACACAGTGAAGGCTCGGAACAATGGTAGGCATTATCCTCGATTCCCCTCTTCCTCTCACTCACCCTTCCCCTATCCAGTTAATTACTGTGCTATATGGTTGGGCTGTTTTTTGAATTATATGTGTCAAATTCTTTCACACCCCATGTCCTCTGTCATTCCTCTGTTTAAAGGGCATCATTGTCTCTCAGATGTTTTGTTACAACAGGCTATTAGTAGCTCTCACTGCCCATCATCCATTCTCTACTTCACATCTAGGCTGATCCTTAAAAACTCAAATCTGAGTATGTCATTTCTATGTTTTAAAATTCTTCAGTGCCTTTAGATAAAGTGCTGCTTCCTTAAAATGACTTCTGTGTGTTGCTCCTGCCTAATTCTCTCCATTCTCCCTGACTCTCTCTACCTTTGGTGCACTATTTTCAGCTCCACAGGCTGAAACATTCCTTCGCAACCCTCTTCACTCTATCCTTAAGTGTTGACTCTCCTACAAGCCCCCCCCGCCCCGTTCTAGGTATTTCTGTTATCATGGTTCTAAGTACCATGTGTTTTAATTATGTGTTTTCTTGTCAGTGCTTTACACTCACCAAGACCACAAGCTTCTTGATCAGGGATAATGCCTGTCTTATTGATTAGGAGCTTTATAAATATTGGAAGAGAAAAGTAACAGGAAGGAAGAGAGAGGGGTGAAAAACAACAAAGTTTACTGTAGCGTACGTACTATTTTGCTGTTGAATTGAGCTGTAAATAAATTTTACCATTATTTTAAATTCATATTCTATTTCGCATTTACCTTTCCTAACACCATACCTATATTTTTACTTGCATAACTAAGGGGAAGTGTTTTACAACATGTATCTTCATTCTCAAATCTCAGCAAACTACATTATCTTGCTTCTTGCCCCTCCACCCCTACCCATCCCAGTAAAAGTCTGTCCTTTTTCTGTTAACCAGTAAAAGGGATTAATTGGTTGCTAGATATTTTTATCTGTATGAATTAAGTGAGTGTATTATGAGGCCCTCCCTGACAGAGCTGTGTTGTGCTCTTTTATAAGTTAGATGAAGGGTTCAGTAAGCTGGGTGTACCCATTAAATTATAATGTCGAAAAACTTGAATCCTAGAAGCATATGCTGCTGATATTCGGGGTTTCAATAGGATTAGCTCTACTATGAAAGAATTTGAGAATTTATGTTCCTGTGAAACTGTGTTTGTGGGTTAATTTGATATGAAAAGAGATGAGCTGCTTTGCTTTCTATGTTGAAAAAATATTTGTTTGTACTCTGGGGATTTGAGAACTATATAGGAAATTATCATCTCATAAAGTATTTTAATCCTTATTAAAATATGTAACAATATTTTCTTATTCACGTTCTTGAAATATAACACTAAAAACACTTCTTAACTGCATGACATTCTGGGAAAGGCAAAATTACAGTGACAGTAAAGAGATCAGTGGTTGCTCTGGAGTGAGGAGGGACGGATGAATAGGTGGGACACAGGATTTATAAAGCAGTGAAACTATTGTGTATGATGCTGCAGTTGTGGGTACATGTCATTATACATTTGTCAAGACCCATAGAATATACCACATTAAGAGTGAACCCTACGGACTTTGGGGCTATAGTGATGTAGGTTCATAACAAATGTACCACTGTAACAAGCATACCACTCTGGTATGGAATGTTGGTAGTGGGGGGAATGCATGTGGAGGGGGCGAGGGACTATGGGAACTCTGCAGTTTCTGCTCAATTTTGCTGTTAACCTAAAATTGTTCATAAAACAGAAATACAATACTGTATTTAGTGTATTTTTTTTCCTGAATTGCCCCAGAACTTTAAACTACTCTGATCTATAGAATGTCTTCTATTGTAAGTTATAGTCCTGCCAACAAAGTATATTCATATGTGGAGAAAATTATTGAAATCTTTGGCATTTCTAAAATTTGAGTTGGATTTTTCTTTTCCTTTCCACCATGTTTTTTAGATTATTTCTGTTTTTATCATACTATTTTCTTCCTTGTGTATTGTGGTTATTATTTGCTTGATTTCATGGATCAAATGCTTTAGTCATGTACAGATCCATGCTTTTTGTTTTATAATAGATTTATTTCTAATAAAAGCACTAGACTTTTTTTTTCTGAGACCTGCTTTGGCTATATCTCGTACATTTTTATATACTGTTCTCATTGTTCTCCATTTGTTAATAGTATGTAGTTCATTTTTATTACTATTTTAATCCTAGAGATTTTTCAGTTATATATAAATATATCTATTATTTTTCAGATTCTTTTTCATTATAGATTATTGCAATATATTGAATGTAGTTACCTGTGCTATACAGTTCTTTATTGTATATCTGTTTTATGTAGTAATCACAAACTCCTAATTTATCTCTCCCCTACTTCTCCACACACCCCCCCCATCCCCCAGTCTTTTTGGTAAACTTAAGTTTGTTTTCTTTGTCTGTGTCTTTTTCTGTTTTGTAAATACATTCATTTGTATCATTGTTTTTAGATTTCACATTTAAGGGATATCATGTATGTTTTATCTTTCTCTTACTTCACTTAATATGATAATCTCTAGGTCCATCCACGTTGGACTGCAGTTGGCATTATTTCATTCATTTTTATGGCTGAGGGTAGTATTCCATTGTTTATATATGGCACATCTTTATCCATTCATCTGTTGATGAACATTTAGGTTGCTTGGCTTTTTAAATAGTGCTGCTATGAACACTGGGGTGCATGTAGCTTTTTGAATTAGAGTTTTCATCTTTTGTGGATATGTGCCCAGGAGTAGGATTGCTGGATCATATGGTAACTCTATTTTTAGCTTTCTAGGTAACCGCCATACTTTTCTCCGTAGTGACAGCACCAATTTACATTCCCACCAACAATGTAGGAGATTTCCTTTTGCTCTGTACCCTCTCCATCATTTGTTATTTGTAGAGTTTTTCATGATGGCCACTTTGACTGGTATAAGGAGGTATCACTGTGGTTTTAATTTGAATTTCTCTAATAGTTAATGATAATGAGCATCTTTTCATGTACCTTTTGGCCCTTTATATGTCCTCTATGTAGAAATGTCTATTTAGGTCTTCTGCCCAGTTTTCAGTTGGGTTGTTTGGGTTTTGTTTTTGGTTTTTTTGATAAGCTGTATGAGCCGTTCATATATTTTGGACATGGATGCTTTGTTGGTAGCATTGTTTGCAAGTAGTTTTTCCCAGTCTGTAGGCTGTTTTTTCATTTTGTTTATGGTTTCCTTTGCTATGCAAAAGCTTTTAAATCTAATTAAGTCCTATTTGCTTATTTTTGTATTTCTTATATTTGGTCATTGTTGTTTTTACTACTCCAGGAGACAGGTCCAAAAAAATATTGCTGGCAATATATGTCAGAGATTGTTATCCCTATGCTTTCCTCTAGGAATTTTATAGTATCCAGTCTTGCATTTAGGTCGTTAATCCATTTTGAGTTTATTTTTGCTTTATGGTATGCAAGAATGTTCTAATTTCATTCTTTTACAGGTAGCTGTCCAGGTTTCCCAGCATTACTTGTAGAAGAAGCTATCATTTGTCCATAGTACATTCTTCCCTCCTTTGTAATAGATTAACTGACTCTAAGTGTGTGAGTTTGTTTCTAGGCTTTCTATCCTATTCCATTGATCCATATATCTGTTTTTGTGCCAGTGCCTTACTGTTTTGATATCTGTAGCTTTGTAGTATAATCTGAAGTCAGGGAGTCTGAGTCCTCCACCTCTACTTTTTTTCCTCAAAATTGTTTTGACTATTCAGGGTCTTTTGTATTTCTGTACACGTTAAATTTTTTTTGTTGTGGTTCTGTGAAAAAAATGCCATTTATAATTTGATAGGGATTGCATTGAATCTGTAGACTGTCTTGAGTAGTATGGTTATTTTGACAATATTGATTCTTCCAATCCAAGAACAGAGTATATCTTTCCACCTGCTGTGTTGTCTTCAATTTCTTTTATCAGCATCATATAGTTTTCATATAGGTCTTTTACCTGCTTAAGTAGGTTTATGCCTAGGTATTTTATTCTTTTGGATGTGATGCTAAATGGGATTGCTTCCTTAATTTCCCTTTCTGATCTTTCATTGTTAAGTATATAGAAATGCAAGAGATTTCTATGTATTAATCTTGTATCCAGCAACTTTATTTAATTCATTAATGAGCTCTAGTAGTTTTCTGGTAGCATCTTCAGGGTTTTCTGTATATAGCATCACGTCATCTGCAAACAAGTGACCGTTTTACTTCTTCTTCTCATTTCTTTTTCTTCTCTGATTGCTGTGGCTAGTTCTTCCAAAACTCTGTTGAATAAAAGTGGTAAGAGTGAGCATCCTTGTCTTATTCCTGACCTCAGAGGAAACGCTTTCAGCTTTTCACCCACTGAGTATAATGTAAACTGTGGGTTTGTCATATATACCTTTTATTATGTTGAGGTATGTTCCCTCTGTGCTTACTTTTGGCAGCTTTTATCATAAATTGATGTTGACTATTATCAAAAGCTTTCTCTGCATATACTAAGATGATTATATGGTTTTTAGTCTTCAGTTTGTTACTGTGGTGTATCATACTGATTGATTTGCAAATATTGAAAAATTCTTGTATCCCTGGGATAAAACCCACTTGGATCATGATCTGTTTAAGTTGTCCATTTTGTTGGCGTAAGTTTCTCATAGTATTCTTTTATGATCCTTTGTATTTCTATGATGTTGGTTGTAACTTCTCCTTCTTAGCTAAGTGCTGTCCAACACTTTTGTGACCTCATGGATCTCAGCCTGCCAGGCTCCTCTGTCCATGGGATTTCCCAGGCAGGAATGCTGGAGTGGGTTGCCATTTCCTACTCCAGGGGATCTTCCTGACCCAGGGATCGAACCCATGTCTCCTGCATTAGCTGGCAGATTCTTTACCACTGAACCAGCAGGGAACCCCGTTAAAAAAAAATTTTTTTTTAATTTATTTGACTGCACCAGGTTTTAGTCTTGGCATGTGGAATCTAGTTCCCTGACCAGGGATTGAACCTGGGCTCCCTGCATTGGGAGCTTGGAGTCTTATCCACTGTACCACCAGTGAATTCCCTGACTTCTTTTTATTTTCTGATTTTATCAATTGGGACCCTCTCCCTATTTTTCTTAAAAAGTCTAGGTAAAGATTTGTCAATGTTGTTTATCATTTCAAATAACCAGATTTTGGTTTCATTGATTTTTATATATTTTTCTAGCCTCGGTTTCATTTATTTCTGCTCTGATCATTATTATTTTTCCTTCTATTAACTAACTTTTGGCTTTTTTGTTCTTCTTTTGTTGCTGTACACATAAGATTAGGTTGTTTGAGATTTTTTTCTTGCTTACTGAGATAAGCTTATATCACTGTAAATTTCCTTAGGACTGCTTATTCTGTGTGCCATAGGTTTTGGATCATTCTATTTTCATTTTCATTATCTCTAAGTATTTTCTTATTTCATATTTGATTTTTTCAGTGATCCATTGGTTGTTTATACCATACTGTTTAGCCTCCAAGTGTTGGTGTTTTTAATAGTTTTTTCCTTGTAGTTTTCTAATCATGTAGCATCATGGTCAGAAAAGATGCTTGATATGATTTCAGTTTTCTTAAACGTATCAGGTCTTGCTTTGTGGCCCTGCATGTGATTCATTCTGGAGGATATTCTGTGTGCCCTTGAAAATAATGTGTACTCTGCTACTTTTGGATGGAACGCTCTGCAAACATTAAAGTTCATCTGGCCTAATGTGTCATTTAAGGCCTATGCTTCCTTACTGATTTTCCTTCTGGATGATCTTTCCATTGAATTAAGTGGAATATTAAAGTCTCCCACTATTATTATGTTACTGTCAATTTCTCCTTTTATGTCTGTTAACATTTGCCTTATATATTGAGGTGCTCCTATGTTGGTTGCATATATTTATAGTTATTATATCTTGTTGGGTTGATCTTTTGATTATTATGTAGTCTCCTTTGTCTTTTCTAACAGTCTTTATTTTTAAGTCAATTTTTTCTGATGTAAGTATTGCTACTCCATCTTTCATTTGATTTCCATTTGCATGGAATGCCTTTTTCTATCTCCTCACTGTGAGTCTCTAGTTTAGGACTTATCACAGTGCATCATAATGGTCTGTTTTACCTGTCTTGTATATAGCCTTCCCTACCCTTTGAGATCCCAAAGGGTAGTGACATATCATATTCACCTTTGCAACCTCTGGGATATATCATAGTGCATGATTCATGGCAGAAGTAAATGCTTATGAATAAATTTAAATTAGAACCAAGAGATATCAACCATTGAAGTAGGTTTCACAGAAGGTTGTAAAATTCTTTTTGACCTTATTTAAAAATTTGTAGGAACTCCCCTGGTGGTCCAGTGGTTGAGACTTTGTCCTTCCTCTGTAGCAGGCCCAGGTTCAATCCCTGGTCTCGAAACTAAGATCTCACAAGCCACACAACCAAAAAAAAAAAAAATGCAAATACGACATAGACAGTTTTCCCTGATATCACTGCGATTTGGGGGGACTTTACTAGGTCCTAAGAATCTTAAGTTCAAAATGTCTTTCAGATATGGACATGAAGAAAAAATGAGAAATATACATTTTATTCTTATAAGGTAAAATAATGATATTTATAAATTCACATGACAAAAAATGGTAAGTTCAGTTCAGTTGCTCAGTCGTGTCCAACTCTTTGCGACCCCATAGACTGCAGCACGCCAGGCTTCCCTGCCAATCACCAACTCCGGAGCTTACTCAGACTCATGTCCATTGAGTCGGTGATGCCATCCAACCATCTCATCCTTTGTCGTCCCCTTCTCCTGCCTTCAGTCTTTCCCAGCATCAGGGTCTTTTTCAATGAGTCAGTTCTTCCCAATTTCCAATGAGTCAAAATGGTAAAGTATTTTAAATTATTTCCCAGAGAGGCAAAGTGAAAGGGAGTATTAAAAAATAATATCAGTTGCTATTGATGCATAATATTTGCCCAATAAATACAATAAATTTGGTTATTCATAGTAGTCATGTTCTATAAAATCATTGCAAACACTCAGTTACTAGGTACTAAACCACTGCTCTAGGAAAAATATTGGATTAAGTTTCTGCAAGCCTCTGATCACATTTTTGTCAAGCGAGCATATATAACTTTATGTGTGTTTCTGTTTAAAGACACTTTATTTAATATGTACTCTTGTCTAACATTAACTTAAAGCCAACAGTACTGTAATATGTGCCTGAGTAAGCTTATCTAATGCACACACTTTCTCCATAAGGCACATCACAACTTTCTTGCACTTAGAACAGTAGACAGTACTTCAGCACTATGCTCCAGAGCCATTTTAAGCTGCAAAATCACCAACAAAATTAAAGCACAGAAATATGAGAAAATGTGGGACCAAACTGACCATGAATAGGAGACTTGTTTATAGTATGTCTCAGCTCTTGCCTGGAGAATCCCAAGGACGGGGGAGCCTGGTGGGCTGCCGTCTATGGGGTCACACAGAGTCGGACACGACTGAAGTGACTTAGCAGCGGCAGCTTTCATACTATAAACAAGTCTCCTTTTCATGGTCTATTTGGTCCCATATTTTCAGATCATCACCTCATTCAGCCTCAACTGGGACCGTGTGTGTTAGGCAACTCTGCTACTCTGTGCATGTCCACAAATGACTGCAAAACCACCACAAGTATCAGTTTTGAGATTACAAATAAATTTTAGTAAAAAATAATTCACAAATATAGAATCTGTGAACAATGCAGTTGACACCATTTGATTTTTTCATTCAGTGCTAGGCCATGGAGACGTCAAGATAAATGAGGGCAGACCTTTGTAAAATGAATTGTGTTAAGGTTTTTGTGTTAAGATGGTCTTCCCTCTCTTTCCCTCCTCCTCCTCTTCTTGTTTTCACCTTCTTCTTCAAAATTTCTTTAATAAAATGACAATTAAACTCTGATCTAATTTTATAACATTGAATTACGAAGTCTACCATACACCCTCATAGCTCAGTTGGTAAAGAATCTGCCTGCAATGCAGGAAACCCAGGTTTAATCCCTGGGTCAGGCAGATCACCTAGGGGAAGAAATAGCAACCCACTTCAGTCTCCTTGCCTGGAGAATCTTATGGACAAAGGAGCCTAGCGGGCTACAGCCTATGGGCTTGCAAGAGTTTGGCACAACTTAGCAACTAACATGAATGTGAAAGTCACTCAGTCATGTCTGACTCTTTGGGACCCCTTGGATAGTCCATGGAATTCTCCAGGCTAGAATACTGGAGTGGGTAGCGTTTCCCTTCTCCAGGGGATTGTCCCAACCCAGGGATCGAACCCAGGTCTCACGCAGTGCAGGCAGATTCTTTACCAGCTGAGCCACCACCACCACCAATTAAGAAGTAAATAGTATGTATTGTGGGTAGCAGGACTTCTGTATGAAAGAATATGAAAATGAAAGTCAATCAGTCATGTCTGACTCTTCGCAGCCCCATGGACTATACGGTCCATGGAATTCTCCAGGCCAGAATACTGGAGTGGGTAACTGTTCCCTTCTGCAAGGGATCTTCCCCACCTAGGGATCTAACACAGGTCTCTCACATTGCAGGCAGATTCTTAACCAGTGGAGCCGCCAGGGCAGCCCTTCTATATGAAGTTCATCAATATATTATTTGACTTCCCCTTCTNCGTCATGAAGATCTTTTTTGTACAGTTCTTCTGTGCATTCTTGCCACCTAGAATACCCCAATTTCTCAAATTCATAGAATATGAGAAATAGTATTTCTGAGCAACTCTACTCGGTGACAAGGGCCAGACATCACTTATAATCCAAAGTTGGACACTTGTGACACTGAAACAGAGTGTTTCTAACAATTATACTTGGACATTCAGCATAAATTTGGATCACCAAATGCAAATCATACTATATGGTCACAGAGATTATGCCATAAATATAATTTAAAAAAACATTCTTTTCCTGATGTTAGTGGCATAACTGACCAAAGGTAGTAATCATCTTTTTAGCTCAGGCCCCTGCCCTTGATATCATTAGGGTCTGTTTCAGAAGACCTTTAAGGTCTATAACTTTTATTTACCATGTGTGTCCCACGAAGAAGTCTGAAACACAGAGCTAATATCCAGTTTTCTTTACATATTCATGTCTGTGGATAAATCGTATATTTTCATTACACACAGATGGAATCCTCTTAGGCAAGACACTGTAGATCAGTTTAGAAGAAATCTGACAATCTAAAAATATTTGTCTTCACTTGAAACTACTACATTTTTTTCTAATAGGGCAACAATAAATGTGGATCTATAAAAATAATCTATTCCATTTGTTAACACAATAGATATGTTCTATGATGAAAAAACCTAAACATTCTCTAATGACCCATATCCATTATCCTGACTTAAGTTTCTTAAGACCAGGTGGAGTAGGCTATAAGTAAAATTGGACAGAAGAATCCTCCCTTTTACTTAACACTCTCATGAGGAGCTTTTTTCCAAATAATGTAACAGGAAAACCACAGGAGTGTGTCTCTCTTCTAAGTGTCAGGCAGGAGCCAAGCAGGACATTAAGAGAACCAAATATGTGAGAGTTTAAGGAAGCCTTAATTCTGAATTCACAAAATCTATATATTGGGTACATCTTATTAGCCCTTCTAATCATTTATTCATTGTTAAAATAAATTCCCTGTATCCTTATTAAAGTACCTAAGCCTTGTTCTGACTCCTGTCATCCTCTTAACATGCCCCAAGAATCAAACCCCCACCTTCCTTTGAAAATGCTGTTCTACCATATTCTTCACCTGGGATGTCTGTCCTCACCTTTGCACTTGGAAAAGTATTACTTATCCTTCAAATCCAGGTTAAATGTTCATGATTTACTCATGGAAGATATTTGTCTGTTCAGATCAGTTCAGTCACTCAGTCATGACCAACTCTTTTGACGCCATGGACTGCAGCATGCCAGGCTTCCCTGTCCATCACCAATTCCTGGAGCTTGCTCAAATGAATATTCAGGACTGATTTCCTTTAGGATTGACTAGTTTGATCTTCTTTCAGTCCAAGGGACTCTCAAGATACTTCTCCAACATCACAGTTCAAAAGCATCAATTATTCAGCACTCAGCTTTCTTTATGGTCCAGCTCTCACATCCATACACGACTATTGTAAAAACTACAGCTTTGACTAGACAGACTTTTGTCAGCAAAATAATGGTCTTCACGGAGATCAAACCAGTCAATCCTAAATGAAGTCAGTCCTGAATATTAATTGGAAGGACTGATGCTGAGGCTGAAACTGTAGTAATTTGGCCACCTGTTGTGAACAACTGACTCATTTGAAAAGACCCTGATGCTGGGAAACATTGAAGGCAGGAGGAGAAGGGGATAACAGACGATGAGATGGGTGGATGGAATCACCAACTCAATAGACATGAGTTTGAGCAAACTCTGGGTGTTGTTGATGGACAGGGAAATCCGATGTGTTACAGTCCATGGTGTCTCAAAGAGTTGGACACGACTGAGCAACTGAACTGAACAGAATTTACCTTAGTTCATGGACCTAACATTCCAGGTTCCTATGCAATATTGTTCTGCTACAGCATTGGACTTTACTTCCATCACCAGTCACATCCACAGCTGGGTGTTGTTTTTGCTTCGGGTCTGTCTCTTAATTCTTTCTGGGGTTATTTCTCCAATCTTCTCCAGTAGGATATTGGGCACCTACGACCTGAGGAGTTCATCTGTCAGTGTCATGTCCTTTTGCCTTTTCATACTATTCATGGGNCTGGGTGTTGTTTTTGCTTTGGGTCTGTCTCTTAATTCTTTCTGGGGTTATTTCTCCAATCTTCTCCAGTAGGATATTGGGCACCTACGACCTGAGGAGTTCATCTGTCAGTGTCATGTCCTTTTGCCTTTTCATACTATTCATGGGGTTCTCAAGACAAGAATACTGCAGTGGCTTGCCATTCCCTCTTCCAGTGGACCACATTTTGTCTGAACTCTCCACCATGACCCGTCCCTGTTGGGTGGCCCTACATGACATGACTCATAGTTTCATTGAGTGAGACAAGGCTGTGGGTCATGTGATCAGTTTGGTTAGTTTTCTGTCATTGTGGTTTTCAGTCTGTCTGCCCTCTGATAGATAAGTATAAGAGCTTTATGAACCTTCCTGAAGGGAGAGACTGACTGTGGGGGAAGTGGTCTCCTTCAGATGGGCAGGGCCATGCTCAGTAAATGTTTAATCCCATTTTCTGTTGATGGGCAGGGCTCTGTTCCCTCCCTGTTGTTTGACCTGAGGTCAAACTATGGTGAGGGTAATGAAGATAATGGTGACCTCCTTTAAAAGGTCGTGTGCGGGCACTGTTGCATTCAGTGCNCTTTTGTGACCTCATGGATCTCAGCCTGCCAGGCTCCTCTGTCCATGGGATTTCCCAGGCAGGAATGCTGGAGTGGGTTGCCATTTCCTACTCCAGGGGATCTTCCTGACCCAGGGATCGAACCCATGTCTCCTGCATTAGCTGGCAGATTCTTTACCACTGAACCAGCAGGGAACCCCGTTAAAAAAAAATTTTTTTTTAATTTATTTGACTGCACCAGGTTTTAGTCTTGGCATGTGGAATCTAGTTCCCTGACCAGGGATTGAACCTGGGCTCCCTGCATTGGGAGCTTGGAGTCTTATCCACTGTACCACCAGTGAATTCCCTGACTTCTTTTTATTTTCTGATTTTATCAATTGGGACCCTCTCCCTATTTTTCTTAAAAAGTCTAGGTAAAGATTTGTCAATGTTGTTTATCATTTCAAATAACCAGATTTTGGTTTCATTGATTTTTATATATTTTTCTAGCCTCGGTTTCATTTATTTCTGCTCTGATCATTATTATTTTTCCTTCTATTAACTAACTTTCGGCTTTTTTGTTCTTCTTTTGTTGCTGTACACATAAGATTAGGTTGTTTGAGATTTTTTTCTTGCTTACTGAGATAAGCTTATATCACTGTAAATTTCCTTCTTAGGACTGCTTATTCTGTGTGCCATAGGTTTTGGATCATTCTATTTTCATTTTCATTATCTCTAAGTATTTTCTTATTTCATATTTGATTTTTTCAGTGATCCATTGGTTGTTTATACCATACTGTTTAGCCTCCAAGTGTTGGTGTTTTTAATAGTTTTTTCCTTGTAGTTTTCTAATCATGTAGCATCATGGTCAGAAAAGATGCTTGATATGATTTCAGTTTTCTTGAACGTATCAGGTCTTGCTTTGTGGCCCTGCATGTGATTCATTCTGGAGGATATTCTGTGTGCCCTTGAAAATAATGTGTACTCTGCTACTTTTGGATGGAACGCTCTGCAAACATTAAAGTTCATCTGGCCTAATGTGTCATTTAAGGCCTATGCTTCCTTACTGATTTTCCTTCTGGATGATCTGTCCATTGAATTAAGTGGAATATTAAAGTCTCCCACTATTATTATGTTACTATCAATTTCTCCTTTTATGTCTGTTAACATTTGCCTTATATATTGAGGTGCTCCTATGTTGGTTGCATATATTTATAGTTATTATATCTTGTTGGGTTGATCTTTTGATTATTATGTAGTCTCCTTTGTCTTTTCTAACAGTCTTTATTTTTAAGTCAATTTTTTCTGATGTAAGTATTGCTACTCCATCTTTCATTTGATTTCCATTTGCATGGAATGCCTTTTTCTATCTCCTCACTGTGAGTCTCTAGTTTAGGACTTATCACAGTGCATCATAATGGTCTGTTTACCTACCTGTCTTGTATATAGCCTTCCCTACCCTTTGAGATCCCAAAGGGTAGTGACATATCATATTCACCTTTGCAACCTCTGGGATATATCATAGTGCATGATTCATGGCAGAAGTAAATGCTTATGAATAAATTTAAATTAGAACCAAGAGATATCAACCATTGAAGTAGGTTTCACAGAAGTTTGTAAAATTCTTTTTGACCTTATTTAAAAATTTGTAGGAACTCCCCTGGTGGTCCAGTGGTTGAGACTTTGTGCTTCCTCTGTAGCAGGCCCAGGTTCAATCCCTGGTCTCGAAACTAAGATCTCACAAGCCACACAACCAAAAAAAAAAAAAATGCAAATACGACATAGACAGTTTTCCCTGATATCACTGCGATTTGGGGGGACTTTACTAGGTCCTAAGAATCTTAAGTTCAAAATGTCTTTCAGATATGGACATGAAGAAAAAATGAGAAATATACATTTTATTCTTATAAGGTAAAATAATGATATTTATAAATTCACATGACAAAAAATGGTAAGTTCAGTTCAGTTGCTCAGTCGTGTCCAACTCTTTGCGACCCCATGGACTGCAGCACGCCAGGCTTCCCTGCCAATCACCAACTCCGGAGCTTACTCAGACTCATGTCCATTGAGTCGGTGATGCCATCCAACCATCTCATCCTTTGTCGTCCCCTTCTCCTGCCTTCAGTCTTTCCCAGCATCAGGGTCTTTTTCAATGAGTCAGTTCTTCCCAATTTCCAATGAGTCAAAATGGTAAAGTATTTTAAATTATTTCCCAGAGAGGCAAAGTGAAAGGGAGTATTAAAAAATAATATCAGTTGCTATTGATGCATAATATTTGCCCAATAAATACAATAAATTTGGTTATTCATAGTAGTCATGTTCTATAAAATCATTGCAAACACTCAGTTACTAGGTACTAAACCACTGCTCTAGGAAAAATATTGGATTAAGTTTCTGCAAGCCTCTGATCACATTTTTGTCAAGCGAGCATATATAACTTTATGTGTGTTTCTGTTTAAAGACACTTTATTTAATATGTACTCTTGTCTAACATTAACTTAAAGCCAACAGTACTGTAATATGTGCCTGAGTAAGCTTATCTAATGCACACACTTTCTCCATAAGGCACATCACAACTTTCTTGCACTTAGAACAGTAGACAGTACTTCAGCACTATGCTCCAGAGCCATTTTAAGCTGCAAAATCACCAACAAAATTAAAGCACAGAAATATGAGAAAATGTGGGACCAAACTGACCATGAATAGGAGACTTGTTTATAGTATGTCTCAGCTCTTGCCTGGAGAATCCCAAGGACGGGGGAGCCTGGTGGGCTGCCGTCTATGGGGTCACACAGAGTCGGACACGACTGAAGTGACTTAGCAGCGGCAGCTTTCATACTATAAACAAGTCTCCTTTTCATGGTCTATTTGGTCCCATATTTTCAGATCATCACCTCATTCAGCCTCAACTGGGACCGTGTGTGTTAGGCAACTCTGCTACTCTGTGCATGTCCACAAATGACTGCAAAACCACCACAAGTATCAGTTTTGAGATTACAAATAAATTTTAGTAAAAAATAATTCACAAATATAGAATCTGTGAACAATGCAGTTGACACCATTTGATTTTTTCATTCAGTGCTAGGCCATGGAGACGTCAAGATAAATGAGGGCAGACCTTTGTAAAATGAATTGTGTTAAGGTTTTTGTGTTAAGATGGTCTTCCCTCTCTTTCCCTCCTCCTCCTCTTCTTGTTTTCACCTTCTTCTTCAAAATTTCTTTAATAAAATGACAATTAAACTCTGATCTAATTTTATAACATTGAATTACGAAGTCTACCATACACCCTCATAGCTCAGTTGGTAAAGAATCTGCCTGCAATGCAGGAAACCCAGGTTTAATCCCTGGGTCAGGCAGATCACCTAGGGGAAGAAATAGCAACCCACTTCAGTCTCCTTGCCTGGAGAATCTTATGGACAAAGGAGCCTGGCGGGCTACAGCCTGTGGGCTTGCAAGAGTTTGGCACAACTTAGCAACTAACATGAATGTGAAAGTCACTCAGTCATGTCTGACTCTTTGGGACCCCTTGGATAGTCCATGGAATTCTCCAGGCTAGAATACTGGAGTGGGTAGCGTTTCCCTTCTC
Organism: Neotragus pygmaeus; assembly: GCA_006410875.1. Taxonomy (NCBI): domain Eukaryota; kingdom Metazoa; phylum Chordata; class Mammalia; order Artiodactyla; family Bovidae; genus Neotragus; species Neotragus pygmaeus. Next base: position 944,256 of record SJYV01038051.1, on the reverse strand, counting down.
CAGGGGATTGTCCCAACCCAGGGATCGAACCCAGGTCTCACGCAGTGCAGGCAGATTCTTTACCAGCTGAGCCACCACCACCACCAATTAAGAAGTAAATAGTATGTATTGTGGGTAGCAGGACTTCTGTATGAAAGAATATGAAAATGAAAGTCAATCAGTCATGTCTGACTCTTCGCAGCCCCATGGACTATACGGTCCATGGAATTCTCCAGGCCAGAATACTGGAGTGGGTAACTGTTCCCTTCTGCAAGGGATCTTCCCCACCTAGGGATCTAACACAGGTCTCTCACATTGCAGGCAGATTCTTAACCAGTGGAGCCGCCAGGGCAGCCCTTCTATATGAAGTTCATCAATATATTATTTGACTTCCCCTTCTGCCATAGTAAACTGGAAATAGTCTTTGATTTTTTTTTTAACAACAGAAGAAAATGGATAATACGTCAGGACAAAAATTTAAATAACTAAAATTAGAAACAAGCTTTTGATGCCCTATTTAGGGAAGGCTAAAAAGCCTCTTGATGAAAGTGAAAGAGGAAAGTGAAAAAGTTGGCTTAAAGCTCAACATTCAGAAAACGAAGATCATGGCATCCGGTCCCATCACTTCATGGGAAAGAGATGGGGAAACAGTGGAAACAGTGTCAGACTTTATTTTGGGGGGCTCCAAAATCACTGCAGATGGTGACTGCAGCCATGAAATTAAAAGACGCTTACTCCTTCGAAGAAAAGTTATGACCAACCTAGATAGCATATTCAAAAGCAGAGACATTACTTTGCCGACTAAGGTCCGTCTAGTCAAGGCTATGGTTTTTCCTGTGGTCATGTATGGATGTGAGAGTTGGACTGTGAAGAAGGCTGAGTGCCAAAGAATTGATGCTTTTGAACTGTTGGAGAAGATTCATGGAGATCCAACCAGTCCATTCTGAAGGAGAACAGCCCTGGGATTTCTTTGGAAGGAATGATGCTAAAGCTGAAACTCTAGTACTTTGGCCACCTCATGCGAAGAGTTGACTCATTGGAAAAGACTCTGATGCTGGAAGGGATTAGGGGCAGGAGGAGAAGGGGACGACCGAGGATGAGATGGCTAGATGGCATCACTGACTCGATGGACATGAGTCTGAATGAACTCCAGGAGTTGGTGATGGACAGGGAAGCCTGGTGTGCTGCAATTCATGGGGTCGCAAAGAGTCGGACACGACTGAGTGACTGAACTGAACTGAACTGACCCACACCAAGATTACATAAAACCACCTGTCATTATCTTGTCATGATTTATGCTTACTTTTTTATCTTCTCTTTTTATAATTTTCTCTTCCAAGAGACATTCAGTGGATGCTTATGAAGCTACATTGATGGAGTCTAACAGACATGGTTTCTAGTCCCTCTTTTTTTGTACTTAATTGATAACTTTCCTGAGCACTCTATTTCTTCAGTTGCAAAATAAAGATAATGAAGGATTTCCCCAGTAACGTGAGAATAATATTAATGAGAATATCTTCACTTATAGAATGAAGATAATAGTATGAGGGTGAAATGAGATACTATATAAAAACTATATAGGCTAACTGGAGCCTGACATTGCCCTGTTTTTTCATTTACCAAAGAGGGTGAGTAGACTCTTAACACTTGTATAGTAGAGAGGATGGTTCTGTTGCTGTCTGGGAAAATTTCTGTCCCTCAAGACAATATTTCTTCAAATAAAATCTTTGTTCCATTTATTCTGGTCTTCTTTTCAGGATGACTGGTTGTCTGCAATTGACTTTTCATTGTCCTTTACCACATTCCTCAGTTCTTTCTTTAACTTTTTTTCTTTGTGTTTCTTAAACCAATTTTTCTGCAGTAGCAGTTCTGCTAACATTTATAATGAAGTGCTTGCTGTGATTTTTAAAGCTATACTAATACCCTGCTCCCATGGAGATCTTATGTCTGAAATTATATAGAACACATCTGTGGGCCGAGGGTGAGCCAAAAGTACTCTGGTCTCTTGAAGTAGTTGGGCAAATACCATGCTCTAATGTAAAGTGGATATGAAGGAAAAGCAACCTACATTTACTGAAGGCCAGTGACTCAGCTAGAACTATGTATGCTATGGTGCTGTTTATTTCTTGCAATAGTTCTATCAGATAGGATTGTTACGTGCATTTTAAAGATGAGAAAGCAGATACTCACAGAAAGATTTGGTAACAACAAAGTCAGACAACTAATAAATGCCTGAGCCAGACTTGAAATACCAAAATCTTTGTTCTTCCCATAATACCATTTTATCTCATGATTGTACACATTCCCTCTACAAAAGCTCCCATTTGGCCTTTCAGTCATAACCTATTTTTTCTTCCTGTTGGCACTGCAGTCACATTTCATTGGCTAGGCTCCAGGTCTATGGAGAGGAAATTGAAAATAGAGAATGTTAGAATAAACATTGTAGCAAAGAGAAGTTTCTTGCCAATAGCCGAAGATTAAGAGAGAAGAACTATAAAAAGCAGACTAAATATATTAATTCTAGTAAAAATTAGAATATACATCTCTATAACCTCTGAAGGCATTGTTATAATGCTGTATTGTATAAAATTGATAGTCATAGTCTTGGCCTCAGTAAAGAAAGTTTAATTACATTCAGGTTTCTAAAAGAAGGTTAACAAATAGGCAGCTAGCTTAAAAAATTCCAAAATAGTAGATGTTTTCAGTTGTTTGTAATTGAAAAAAGAAAAAGCAAAAATGAAACATTTCAAATGACTAGCAATAAGAAAATAGATAACTTATATTAAAACTCTACAATGGAATACTTAGACTAGTGAAAACAAAGTATAGTTTTACATATATACATGGATGAATGTTAGAAAACAAGAAATGAAATTTGCATAAATTATGTATAAAATACAATTCCATTTACCTACAGTTTAGAAGTATTCAAAACTAAATAATATAGCATTAGAGTTATACATATATGTAGCAAAAAAGAAAGCCAGTGCAATGATAAGCACAAAATCCAGAATAGTGACAGTCTCAGGACAGGGAAAGATGAGGGAGATACAACTGGGTAGAGAAATATATATAGGATTTAAGAGTATTAGTAATGTTCTACTTCTTAGGCTGGGTATTGGATACTCCAGTAATCATTTTATTACCAATAATATGATTTATAATATACACATATAAAATACATTTGTATATAGGGGATATTTAATGACACAAATTTTACTTTTTAAGAAGGTTATGTTTTAGTTATCTAGAAAATGTTGGTTTATGAGAAATATTTCCAAAGGTATCAGATAAGTGATTTATTATTATGATTATTATTACAAAAGAAATATAAAAATAGCCAGATGACTATATCAGGGAGCTCACTTAAAAAACAAAATTTATTGGTTTACTTACCTACAGATACCTCCTTTATATTAGACCACTGAGTACTAATGTATAGAAGGTGGTTTCTATAGGGGGAAATTTTTGAAATAGAAGTCAAATCCCATAAATTATGATATGTTCTGAGAAAATCTGCTCTCTATAACTTAAGGTACTTCAGGTGAATAAGGAACAAAATTCCAGTAACAAAATATTCCCTTAAATTATAGAGAAAAGTTTCACCCAATACAAAGAATTTACATGTTATGATATTCAGTATTGTGCCTTGAGGTTGTTTTAGAAATCTGAGTGGCCATTTTGGTCCCTAGAAGTGACTGAGCATATTAGGATACTGTCCTAGAAAATGTTTTACTTCTTTATATTGTAGTCAAGTCATTATTTTTATTTAGATTATATAGGTAGGAAAGCTATATTATCTTTGCATTTTAATTTGGAATAGTTAAGGAGTATATTATAAAACATTTGTTATAAAAGGGGTATTAAAACTATTAGGGCTGAGATAAAAGTAATTGTACCCACTTAGATATATGGACACATTATTCTGAAGGGTTAAGATCAAGCCAGAAGTCTCTAAGAAAAATTAAATTATGTGAATATTTAGGGAGCTTTATGTATTTCCCATTGTGTTTGCATTTTAATTGCATTTTAATCCATAATTAATAATTAATGCAGATTGACATCCATGATTAAAAAGATAGATCTATTAATTTTCATTTCCTGCTTATGCATGAAAGAATTCATCTTTCTGGTTAAAATGCTACAAACCACATATGTATTTTGCAAGATTTCCAGATATTTTTCACTGAGAAATATTTTCTCATACAAAATAATTTAATTTCATCTCTAATTTTGGGAGAGAATAAATATTGAATACTGTTTTGTTTTTGTTTGTTTTTAACAGGTGATTTGGGAAAAGAGTACACTCTGCTGCCTTGTATGAGGTTCTGTCTTTATATGCAAAATGCTTTACTTTCCCTGGAAACTAATCTCCTTAAAAGCTAATACCCAAATCAAACAATGTACCCTTTTCAGCACTGAATAAAAATAGGTCAGGAAGGGATTAAAAAACTGGCAATGCACTAAAGTGCACTGCACTGAAGTGAGGCAATGAAACTCTTTAAGCTCTCGCTTGTTACGTGAGAATTTATAAATTACCAGTTAATTCAGACCCCTTCCTTCTGCCTACTCTAGCTTGCCTCCGAGTATGTAAGCTTCTATTGTTCATATGTGTATGAAACACTGTTTTCTTAGAAATGTTCTTATTACTGTTAGATATTTTTAAATATCAATCAACATGGAGTCCACTTTACTTCATCTGTGTATTTAATCAGTGGAGAAACTTAGGTTGATTCTGCATAATATTCATTTCTCAGTTTCTGCCGCTGTTTGTTCTTCCTTCACGTCTCCTTTCCTCTTAAGTACCTGGTGATCAGCACCGTGTCCTGAATAGTCTTAGATTTCTTAAGAGATTTAAGTTTGCTGAAGTGTTTGATTCAATAGGCATACTTGAAAATCTACTAGGTACAAGGGAATATGATATCAGTATCGAGTTGGGTAAGATTAAAGTTTGAAGTCTTACTGAGAAGTCCTTAAAATAACTGCAGCACACATGTAAATTCCATCAACTGATGCAAATAGCTATATGACTTTGGGGATAGTATCCAAACTTTTTGAACCTCCTTTATTTACATGGAAAATCGAAGGTAAAATGTATACCTTTTTTAAAAACTTTATTTTGGGAAATGAAGGAGAATTGCTTTACAGAATGTTGTTGGTTCCTGCCGAACATCAATATGAATCAGCCATTGGGTATACATATGTCCCCAGTACCTTTTATATAAGTAGCTTTCAGTACAGGAGATGATATAGACAAAGTGCTTGTCATGGCTCTGTCATGTCAGAGGATTCCAGGAAATGATTTGGATTCTTGTCTGTGCTTCTGTCCTCCACTCAGTCGCTCAGTAGTGTCGGACTCTTTGTAACCCCATGGACTGTGGCCTGCCAGGCTCCTCTGTCCACAGGATTTTTTCAGGCAAGAATACTAGAGTGGGTTGCTATTTCCTCCTCCAGGGGATCTTCCCAATCCAGGGATCTAGCCTGCATCTCTTCTGTCTCCTTCATGGCAGGCATATCCTTTACCCACTGAGCCATCTGGGAAGCCGGATATTTAACTTTGGGTCCACTTAATTCTAGTTTCATAAGTGACTTTAATATCAGGCAGTGAATGATCATCAACTGCATCTTGAAGAAACTATATAGACAGAGATTGGTTTTAGTCACAGCATTAGAGGTGTGGTTGGGTTAAATTATCTTTAGTTGTCTTTCCAAATCTGAGATTCTGTGATCCTTTTTGACCTTGTATCAGATTTGTCCTAAATCACTGAGGCCTGGAGCACCTGTTGTCTTCACATTTTTAAAGAGAATGAATTTTACACACTTGCCCTGCATTGTAATACATGTGTGCATGTGTGCTTAGTCGTGTCTGATTCTTTGCAACCCCATGGACTGTAGCCCTCCAGGCTCCTCTGTCAATCAGGGTCCTCCAGGCAAGAATACTGGAGTGGGTTGCCATTTCCTCTTCCAGGGGATCTTCCCAACCCAGGGATTAAACCCCCATCTCTAGCATCTCCTGCCTTGGCAAGTGGGTTCTCTACCACTGCGCCACTTGGGAGATTTTTTTCTAAAACGTCAAATAATGTCACAAAATCCATCTAACTCAAAATAAAACCCGAAGTTCTTACATAGATTTTACAGTCCTGCACACTCTGGCCTCTGGCTGTTTCTTTGACCTTCTGTCCATCTCCTACTTACTAACTCTACCTGTTATCCCCTTTGTCTGGAAAACTCTTACCCAAACAATCCATATGCCTGACTTGGTCACTTCCTTCAGATCTTCACGTCACCTTATCAGAGAGTGCCTGTCTACAATAAGTCTTCTCTCCTTTACTCCTTGACCCCTTTCTCTATTTATGTTTCTTTTTAGCCCTGACGCAGTATACGTTTGTTTTCTGGGTATCATCTGTCTACCTTCACTGGAGTATGTCTTCTGTGGCAGCCTGAACTGCTATATTCCCAACCCTGAGAGCAGTGCTTCAGTTGAGTTCAGTTCAGTCACTCAGTCGTATCCGACTCTTTGTGACCCCATGGACTGCAGCGCACCAGGCTTCCCCTCCATCACTAACTCCCAGAGCCTACTCAAACTCATGTCCATTGAGTCGGTGATGCCATGCTAGCATCTAATCCTCTGTCATCCCCTTCTCTTCCCGCCTTCAATCTTTCCCAGCATCAGGGTCTTTTCCAATGAGTCAGTGCTTAGCACCCTATAAATATTTGTCAGCTGGCTGTTGAAATGGCTCTCTTGTCTGTTAATGATAGAAAGAAAATGTGTTGGTTTTTTTTTTTTCCTACTTCTAGTGACAGTTTTAGTTTTATAACTGCTGTTCTTTCCCTCTTGAAACGTTTGCAATGTTTCAAAATATACTTTAGCAAAGAAATTATTTTTTGTGGGTTGTATAAATTAATGGATTATTTTTAGTTTCACTGCTTCTTATTCCTAATCCCAGTATGTTTTTTCTTGATGTTTGGGTATGATTCCTAAAAAGGCAACTAAAATTCTCAAATGTTAACACTGTGTTGTTTCTTTTATTATAAATGGAAGTTCAAAGTCTTTTGCTAAATCATCCATATGTGAATTTTAAAGCCCATCAGTACAAGTGTTTATTTTAATGTCCTATTCTTTAGGAGGTATATTGATTTTTTACTAGCTTATAAAGAGAGGAGTTCTCGCTTCTTTTATTAACTTGAAAGTAGAAACTAATTACAGGCTTGTAAAATTTGAGTAAACTAATGGAAATTGATGGAAATTTTGACTAACTACCATCTCCAGATGTTTTTTGTTCTGCATGTTTGGTGTCTCTGAGTATCATATATGTGTGTGTTCTAAATAATGGGTGGCAATATATGAGTTCAAACCTGACTTTAACAGTTCTTGAAAGTGACCCAGATATGTCTCCCTGTTTTAAAGAGTGAGGAGATTTGCTTGCCTGTTTTGTGGGTGTGGAAATGCAAAGGTGTTACTTGTAAATGCCCTATGCTACCATGTCCGTATCTCAAACATCAGATGATATATTTGGGGGCTGTTGATTAGGGAAGATATTTTGATGTTTATATTGTATATATGTTTCACTGGGTATGTAGAAAAGTTGTTTTAAACATTATCTTCAAGGGTTCTCATAAGGAATTCGTTGTTTCTGTATATAACTAAACAAAGCATCTATTTTAACTGTGGTGACCACTACTTATGACTGTGTTCTGAGAATATTTCAGAAGTTTACATTAAATATGTCACATTCTTTTTCTAAATTAATGTTTAAGAAAAAATATTGTAATAACTATTGTCTTTGTGCTTCTAAATATATTTTTCATAACTCACTTTCAAGGAAAATGTTTTAGGTGCCTTTTGTTGCTTTTAGTTGCTGACTTAATGAATTGAGCCTAACTAGTATGTGACTAAGTTTTGTATACTAATAATTTCTGGATGTCCCTGGGAAGAGATACACTTGTCCTGAGGTAGAACAGTTTGTAGTCTCAAGAATCTGGTCTGTGTCTTCATTGTCTCACTGCATTCATTGGAAGTGAATTTGAAGGGAGAATAGGCATTTCTAAGTGAAGAAGTAGATAAAGCAATGTTTTCTGAAGTGGGTTCTTAAAATAGTGCCTAAGGAGAATCAGATAGTAAAGGTATTCAGTTGTGAAATAATTTAGAAGAACACTGTATTTCTACACTGAGACTCTTGAGAGCCTTTACTATGCTAATGAGCACTGTGATTCTCCAAAAAAATAATAATATATGAATTGCCTAAGGCTACCTGATTGTGGAAGTGACCTTGTTTCCCTCCCAGTAGCTCTTAATATCTTGAGGAGCTAATGTTCCAGAAACAGTTTGTGATTTCTGAGACAGTGGTATGCATGACAAAACAATACATTTAAAAACTCAGAAAGGTGAAATAGCATGATACATTCAGACTATATCTAGGGGTTCTGTCTGACCAAAGAATGGTGAGTGTGCAGGAGTAAAGAGGCAGCAGGAAGTAAACTGCATCAGACAATGATGTCTCAATGTTTAACATCTATTCTTCCAGGCCACTGAAGACTTGCAAGAAGGGAAGCAGCATGAATACACTGGCATTTTTCAAAGGATAGGTGTGAAAGGTTGAATTCATAGGATAGTGTTTAATTCTAAGTCACTGGCAGTAGTAAAAGTGAGAAATAAAAAGACTGTGAAAGGAGGATATGGCTTTGGGTGATGAATAAAATGGTGGTATCATTAACAAATAGGATTCCAGAAAAGGAACAAGTTTCATAATGGAAGCTAAATGAGTTTGGTTTGAGGTCCCTGAATGGCATAAATAGAGATAAAGTTAGTTAAGTCGCTCAGTCATGTCCGACTCTTTGCGACCCCATGGACTGTAGCCCACCAGGCTCCTCCGTCCATGGGATTCTCCAGGCAAGAATACTGGAGTGGGTTGCCATTTCCTTCTCCAGGGGATCTTCCCGACCCAGGGATCGAACCTAGGTCTCCCGCATTAGAGGCAGACACTAACCTCTTAGCCACCAGGGAAGAGCCAAATAGAGATAGGTAGGGGGTAATTAGAGAACTTGATCTAGATCTAATACACAGTTTCAGAGGACAGTGTTAGCTGAATTATAGATTTGAATGTCTTTGCTAGAGATGTGGTATTTCAAACTACTGGAGGAAGGAGAGAAAAGAAACATCTTTGTAATAAGAGAAGTCTACCCATTCTGAGTTACTTCAAATTTACTTCCAAGTTCTTCTGTTCTGATTTTCTGAAAATTCTTTTTAATGATTATGTGAATCCAGGAAGTGTTCCTTTAACAAGTAAATGTCCAGCATGCTGTGATTATTTTGGTTCTTTGGTTGGTTGGTTGGTTTTGTGGATGCACATTTGTACATACACACACACTGTAGTTTTTAATTCACTATTGACCATAACTTTTGCACTTGAAAGTCTAAGCAATGTAGACCTAGAACTATTGCATTCAGTTCAGTTCAGT
>SJYV01038051.1:873163-932867 GCA_006410875.1 Neotragus pygmaeus | reverse complement strand
CCTGTCCATCACCAACTCTCGGAGTTTACCCAAACCCATGTCCATTGAGTCAGTGATGCCATCCAACCACCTCATCCTCTGTCATCCCCTTCTCCTCCTGCCCTCAATCTTTCCCAGCATCAGGGTCTCTTCAAATGAGTCAGCTCTTCGTATCAGATGGCCAAAGTATTGGAGTTTCAGCTTCAACATCAGTCCTTCCAATGAATATTCAGGACTGATTTCGTTTAGGATGAACTGGTTGGATCTCCTTGCAGTCCAAGGGACTCTCCAGAGTCTTCTCCAACACCACAGTTCAAAAGCATCAATTCTTCAGTGCTCAGCTTTCTTTATGGTCCAACTCTCACATCCATACATGACCACAGGAAAAACCATAGCCTTGACCAGATGGATCTTTGTCGGCAAAGTCATGCTGCTGCTTTTTCATATGCTGTCTAAGATGGTCATAGCTTTTCTTCCAAGGACCAAGCATCTTTTAATTTCATGGCTAAAGTCACCATCTGCAGTAATTTTGGATCCCAAGAAAATAAAAGTCTGTTACTGTTTCCATTGTTTGCCCATCTATTTCCCATGAAGTGATGGGACTGGATGCCATGATCTTAGTTTTCTGAATGTTGAGTTTTAAGCCAACTTTTTCACTCTCCTCTTTCATCTTCACCAAGAAGCTCTTTAGTTCCTCTTTGCTTTCTGCCATAAGGGTGGTGTCATCTTCATATCTGAAGTTATTGATATATCTCCTGGCAGTTTTAATTCCAGCTTGTGCTTCATCCAGCCCGGCATTTCGCATGATGTATTCTGCATGAAAGTTAAATAAACAGGGTGACAATATACAGCTTTGACACACAGTCTGTTTTTCCATGTCCAGTTCTAACAGGATCAGCTTCTTGACCTGTATACAGGTTTCTCAGGAGACAGGTCAGGTGGTCTGGCATTCTCATCTCTTGAAGAGTTTTCTACAGTTTGTTGTGATCTACACAATCAAAGGATTTGGTGTGGTCAATAAAGTAGAAAGAGATTTTTTTCTGGAACTCTCTTGCTTTTTCCATGATCCAACAGATGTTGGCAATTTGATCTCTGGTTCCTTTGCCTTTTCGAAATCCAGCTTGAACATCTGGAAGTTCTCAGTTCATATACTGTTGAAGCTTCGCTTGGAGAATTTTGAGGATTACTTTGCTAACATGTGAGATGAGTGCAATTGTGCAGTAGTTTGAACACTTTGGCATTGCCTTTCTTTGGGATTTGAATGAAAGTCTACAAATTGTATTTATGAAACTTTGATTATGACCAAAAGAAACACTTTCCCTGAATATACAGTAACCACCCCAGTCAAGTTTTGAATAAGTTATTTTACTATGTTAAAGACATTTATGTACATATGATTCAACTCCAGCACTCTCATTGCATAATGCTTCTCTTAAAAGATGACTTTAGCATGCCTTCCACTCCAGTACTATTGCCTGGAAAATCCCATGAACAGAGGAGCCTGGTAGGCTATAGTCCATGGGGTTGCAAAGAGTCGGTCACGACTGAGCGACTTCACCTTCACATTCACGTTTATGCTGACTTTGAGATTGTAATGAAGTATATTCCCAAAATACAGAAGACTGATTGATATTCAATAATGATGCATAGAAATGTTGTGTTGCAATACAGGTGAAATATATATTTATACCACACAAAGGAAGCAGCAGTGTAACTAAAATAGAAAAAAAAGTTCTATTTGTTTTTTTTCTAAAAAAGACAGTAACTTTAACAAAACAGTGTTTAACAAATAGATAGCCCTGTATGTATTTGTATCCTGTTCAAAAAGACTTATAAAGATTTGTCTTCCTGGGGTAGTGGACAGGAGCCTAGGCCCTGCAGTGAGACTGGCAGAATTCAACCCTGGCTCTACTGTGGTATAACTATGTGACCGAGGCAAGTTACTTTTTTTTTTTTAATAAGATTTATTCATCTCACAATGAAGTAACAGTACCAACCTCATGAAAGAGGATTGAAACAATAAATAAAACACGTTTAGCACATAATAATCATTCAGTTGTGCTAATACCAACAAATAAGAATATCTATTCAGTGACTTTATATATATTAGTGATGAAGAAATATATATTTGTATAATTATGATTATCTTCCTCACACATTCTTTCCCTGATGACCACATCAGTAGTTCTTTCCCTGTGAAGTGTCTTTTCCTCTTGTTTCACATGGCTGGATTCTTGTCGTTCAGATCTCGGTTTTGTTGGTTGCTCAATAGGGCTTTTCTTAGCCACCTAATCTAAAATTTCACCAAGGCAACTTCAACCATATCATTCTATTTTCATTTCCTTCATTTCATTTATCACTTGATTTAACTGCTTGTTGTCAAACTCTCTTCCTTGAAATATCAGAATCTCCCTTGTTTTCCATTGAGTTCTAGCTCCTTGATCAGGACTAGACATATAATGAGTGCTTAAGATTTTTTGCTAAAAACTACTCTGCAGAGGTTATAATGAAAGAACCAGAGAGAGGGAGGAAGATAATGAAATTCCAGTTTACGAAAAAAATGTCAGTACTTGCCTTTACTGCGAGTCGGACACGACTGAGCGGCTTCGCTTTGACTTTTCACTTTCATGCATTGGAGAAGGAAATGGCAACCCACACCAGTGTGCTTGCCTGGAGAATCCTAAGGACAGGGGAGCCTGGTGGGCTGCTGTCTATGGGATCGCACAGCGTTGGACACGGCTGAAGTGACTTAGCAGCAGCAGCTGCCTTCGCCTGCTCTACCCAAGCCCTGAACTAGTGTGTACCAACCTCCCAAATGGTACAGTGTCAGTACTGCCTTATTCTTTTTGATATTTCATCTCTTGTGATTTAGTATAACTTCTGCCACCCACAAGTGCCCATTGATAAACTTACTTTTCCCTCAATGCTGCTCTCTGGAGACCCCTGTTGGTCTGCTAGCGACTGCTCTCGCTAGACCTGTGTAAATATCAATACCACATTTGGTATCTCTTGAATATGTATTTGGATCACTGTCCCCATCTCTACCGATGCCTATCCCTGGGTTCCTTACCATTATCTTTTTCTTTCCATCGTCCCTTGCTGCTTAGATCCCAACATTCTTTACATTTAGGCTCATAAGGTTTAGGACTATCAGAAAGAGAAAAGAAATAGCAGGACTGGAATTCAAGACTGACTTTGAGGTTTATAGAGGAGTCCCTGTCTAACTTGCAATGAGTATCATTGCCTTGGACTATTAATTCTTAGGTGTAATAACAATTCTCTATTTTGGTTATTGTCATAGTATCCAGCACCATTTCTTATATAGGTTGTTGTATTCAGTCACTCAGTCATGTCTGACTCTTTCCAACCCCATGGACTGCAGCNAGTTAGCACTCACTATTCAGGTTACTAGTGTATCATTGGAGAAGGCGATGGCACCCCATTGCAATACTCTTGCCTGGAAAATCCCATGGACAGAGGAGCCCAGTAGGCTGCAGTCCATGGGGTCACGAAGAGTCGGACACAACTGAGCGACTTCGCTTTCACCTTTCACTTTCATGCATTGGAGAAGGAAATAGCAACCCACTCCAGTGTTCTTGCCTGGAGAATCCCAGGGATGGAGAAGTCTGGTGGGCTGCCGTCTATAGGGTCGCACAGAATCGGACACGACTGAAGTGACTTAGCAGCAGCAGCAGCAGTGTATCATTTAACCTAAATACAGTGAAACACATCAAATAAAAAGTCAAATTGAGGATTACTTGAATGATCTCAAAAGTTAATGGAAGTATTCAAAGCCCTTACTTTTGTTAATTTAATCCCCTGGAAAAGAAATAAATACCTATATTCTAGACTTAACTTCTGTTGTTTTAAAGAATTTCAGTTTGGTCTTGTGGGCAACTTGGAAGATATTGTGAACTTTTTTTTAACTAAATTCCAGGGCAAAGAAATGTTTATTTTGTGTGTGTAAGCAACATTTGAATGAAATGAAAATATATGTGTTCAATTAACTGTGGCATTCTGAAGTCAAAAGTTTTATTCATCTTAGAGAAGAAAATAGCAGCAATAAGAAGAAAAAGTCCACTATCCCATGTATCTAAGCTCTTTTATCAACAAAACCAAAGTTTTGATTTGGCAGACAATGTGGCTATACTTTCTTCGATTTTCATCCCTCAATTCTGCATCTTGCTTGAACACTTTTAGTACTTATTTTTAACAAAAAGAGGCTTTGGAATTAGATATAGAGGGTGAAGGTGCATGCAATATTTGTCAGCATCTATACTACTATAACATGAAAGATCATTCCAATCCATTTTCTTTTTTTTCTCCTGGATAATCTGATTTTGCAACAGATTGATTGCTCAGCCTCCCCCATGTCACTTTTCTATAAAATCTCTACTTTTCTACACAACAAGGAGAAGAATAAATTGGCTTCTTTTAGCATTTGAATTTCTAGCTAATAATTATTGCTCTAATAATATCTGTAACAAAATTATCAGAGTGAAAATGCCATCATACTGATACACTATTGTTGATTTCATAGACTGCACTGTGAGATGTGTGGATGGGCTGGAGGTGGGAGACAGAGGGCAAAGGTAATAGATGATTAGCATCTATTGTTATAAGAATACTGCCACTCTGAGGTTAGTATGGCCAAGAGGATTAGTGAAACCTGCAACTGGCTTTAAAAATTGCAAATTCAGACAATTCTAATTTTCAGTATTTCCAACACGTCATTTCCAAAATTTAAACAAGTTTGCCCTAACCTAAAGTATAAACTTTACATTGCTGCTTAGTTTCATGCATCTTCTCAGGCATTTCTTTAGGAATTGTATTCATGTTTTTCTAGTTTTCGGTAGAGCTTTAAATGGCAGCTTTCTTATTTCCTCTTAAAGGTTTTCAGAAACTTTTCCATCCCCACCTAAAACACTGTTTCATAGTTGACTCCTTTTTCTATTTCAGTACAGTATACTTTCAAATATGATTGAATTTGTTTTCATTCTTAGTACCTTCAAAAGTTAAGGTACTTTTGAAGTACCTTAAAATGCTGTTTAAGTCATAATTATAGAGAAAATTCATTCATTAAACTTTTATTGAGCATGTGTTATGTGCCTGTCGGTCTCCTAATAGTCTTTCCATTTAATTGGGCCCAAATTTATGTAATTCCAGAAAAAGTCATCTGTATCTATTTCATGTAAACAGAAGCAATTTCAGCTAACAGTCATTTTGGGGATAGTTGGTATAATGAATAATGCCTTAGTAATCATTTTAAAATAAGAAAACTTTTTTCAGTAGTTAATAATTTACAACAAAAAAAACAGCCTTTATAGTATAAAAGTCTTTTGGATAGTGACAAGGAGTGTTAAAAAGTAACTTTTTTGTTTTTGTCTTAAAAAAAAAAACTTATTACAATAGGAATTCATGTCAGTGTAGCCAGGAGTGAGGAATAGGTTTCAAGCAAAGAGAAAAAAATTTATAGAACCGCTGACTCACCAGCAGTGATATTTTCAAGGAACTATAGCCATTGTTCAGAGAGGCTGGAACATAGAGAGTATAGTATGAAAGTAGCAGAAAGGAGGGTCAGCAAATTAACAGGGCCCAGATCGTTAAAGGCCTTGCTTTCTTTCCAAGAAGTTAGGACTTTTTTCATAAGGCAGAGGGGAGGCTTTAAAAGTGTTTTAAGTAAGGACAGGTATTTTCATGGGTAGTTTTGGAAGAGACTTTTTAGTAATATACTCCAGAAAATCACCCTCAGTGATGAGCTATGGCAGAGAGAGAGAACCTGGTGTGCACAGCATTTCAGGGACCGCCACAGGGAGAGAAGCCTGGGAAGGAGAGTGAGAAGAAGACTCCAGTAAGGATCCAAAGGCATTCTTGATCTAGAACAGCAGAGCTCGAAATGATTCAGTGAGTTCAGTTTATTTAATTTCATTTTCTTAATTACATCATTTAATGACATTAGTATCAGTTGAGGTTGAATGCTCCACATTTATGAATAATTCTATCTGATTTGTGGATATACTCTATCCAGAATTTAAAATGTTGCAGGATAGCAGTATAAAAGAACATCTTAATATGGAATAATGTAAAAATAGCAAAGCTGTCTATTCAAGGAGAACTTATCTCTAAGGAGTTCTAGGCATACATGTTAAGTATAAGGTAAGACTGTTTTCTCTGCAGCACAAAGAGACAAGATAACAAGCAGTGCCCTTTCCCATCTGGCCCTGCCAAATTCTCAGATCTATCCTATGCTCTCCCACTTTCCCGTGGATCCTCATTTTCGAGCACAAGTGAGCTAATTGCAGTTTCTCCCCTAAGTATGCCATATCACACTTTAAAAAAAGTTTTTTTTTCATTTTATTAGTTTTTTGGTTGTGCTAGGTCCTTGTTGCTTTGCACAGACTTTCTCTAGTTGCGCGAGTCAGAGCTACTCTTCATTGCTGTGTGTGACCTTCTCGTTGCAGTGGCTTCTCCTGTTGCAGAGCACAGGCTCTAGGGCACATGGGCTCAGTACTTGTGGCCCACGGGCGTAGTTGCTCAGTGGCGTGTGGGGTCTTCCTGGACCAGGGGTCGAACCTGTGTCACCTGCATTGGCAGTCAGATTCTTTATCACTGAACCACCAGGGAAGTCCCTGCCATACCATTTTTAGCATGCTTTCCCCACCCGTTCTACCTGGCAAGTTTCTGTCCCTCCTCAGAGACTCAGCTGAAATACCCCACATCTCAGTAAAATCCCCAGTTGATGTCTCAAACAGGTAGTTCTGTATCTGCAGTGCACATAATGAATACTCATAGCTGCATACCACCTTCTTAAGCCCCCTCTTAACTCCTGAAGCACAGGGATTCTGTCTTACTTTGCATTGTGTTCTCAGCCTGCAGACAACTCCTGGGCATATACTTGGAGCCTAGTGACTGTTCCCAGCGTGAAAACCACGGCTACCCTGAAGGTGGAATTTGGGCCTTGCTGGCTGTTACCCTTTGGAACATGTTTTTTTAAATGTTGTTAGGCTTCTTGAAAGCATGAATATGTGTGGTTATTGCGTCCCTTCTCACCCGCCAAAGGCCCTATTGGTGCACCCTGTGTATTTAGCTGTCTCGTACCTTCTCTGCAACCTATTACAGGTGTCACTGCTGGGGAAATTTACCCTTGCCTTCTTGATTTGATAACTTTCCAAACAAAAATATATTTTTAAAAAATCCCTGCACCATTAGTTTTAGCCATCTCCTTTATCTCCATATTTAATGATTAAAAAAAAATTCACAGAATGAGGGTAGGGTGCTACATCTCAAAGAAATACTTAAAAAACAAGACAGCAAATGAATCTTTTTAAGGCTAAAATGTATCCAAGCACCCATCCATTTTCCTTTTTACCAGTAATTTATAACATTCAAGGTACTTTGTTGCTTCAGACCAAGAAGGAATAAATTAAGAGCTGCCTATGTTGGTGTGTGGCAGAAACCAGCACAATATTGTAAAGCAAATATCTTGCAATAAAATATTTATTTTTAAAAAGCTGGCTGATCTTGAGCACTATTTATTAATACTAGACTGAGCAGGTGTCCTGCCTGCACACGTGCACATTTTCCATCCATGGCTTTTTTTTTCCGTCCTGCTTTATTTGATGCTTTGAACTGACCAAAAATACTCATGTCCTAATATGGTGCTTCCTTAGTTTAAAAATTGGCTCCTTTACCCTGTCCTTTGTTTTTGCGTAATGCGAACAATGAAGTTGCCTAAATATTCAGGTTCCTCCTAACTTGAATTAGACAACAGACTCTAGTGTAGAAGAATTTACATTGCAGGATAAATAGGATCATTTATATTAAAACACTTGATTCTTGGGTTTTGATTTTTCATGATGACACCTAAAGAACCATCATTTTTAGTCAAGTTAAAAAAATACTTTTATACATGTAAATGGTGTCAGGCACAAGAATATTGGGTTTAAATAAAAAGTACAATTTGGTTCTTAAATGAATGCCATATCTCAAAATACGTCTCTCTTTTTTTTCTGATTTAGTTTCTTTATTAGAGTTATTATAGGCCTTAAAACACCAGATTTACTAATGTATTGTTATATGACAAAGCATAATCAAAATACCACTTTCTTACTTGGTTTAACATATTTAAAATCCTATTCATGTTTCCAGGAGGTTCATAATGTTTATAAAACTAGAATGGTGAGGAGGAATGCTTTATTAGAGGCAGTTTTTCCATAAAGCACCTAGGCTTCATGCTGCTGTATTTTTAGTTCAACCCGTGAATGTTAGGGCAACTTAACAGTCTCTGTATTTAAACAGAACCCTGAAAGGTACCTTTTTGCCTTCATTTGAGCACA
Organism: Neotragus pygmaeus; assembly: GCA_006410875.1. Lineage (NCBI taxonomy): Eukaryota > Metazoa > Chordata > Mammalia > Artiodactyla > Bovidae > Neotragus > Neotragus pygmaeus. The sequence continues at coordinate 924,552 of SJYV01038051.1, read as the reverse complement.
GGTTCTTCATATGCAAAGAGGCAGGTTTAGCAAGTAAAACAGATCTTCATCAACGTTTGCTTTTGAAGCAGACTTGAGAAAGGCCATTCTAAATATCTGATAGGAGTACAGTACAGAACTTACTGTTAGATATTCCATTAAGTAAGTTTTATTTTCTTGTCTCCTTATTCTTAGCAAAAGATAATTCCTTTTTGCTTTCTTTTTTGAAAAATCCTTTGGCTAAGACTTGTTACAAAATCCGCAAACACACCAAAGACTCAGATGCCAGTGCTAGTTTCTTTGCCGCTTGATGGCTCCATTTAATAGCAGCATCTGTGACTCTCACTCTCCCCAGGGCCTCACAAGTACTCTTCCTTTTTGCCTTCTGATTCCTGCCCCTATTCCCCTTCCTTGTTCTTATTCTTCTTCCTCCAAATAAAAACTACAGTGCTGTAATAAACAGAGAAGGCAATGGCACCCCACTCCAGTACTCTTGCCTGGAGAATCCCATGGACAGAGGAGCCTGGTGGGCTGCAGTCCATGGGATCGCTAAGAGTCGGACACGACTGAGCGGCTTCACTTTCACTTTTCACTTTCATGCATTGGAGAAGGAAACGGCAACCCACTCCAGTGTTCTTGCCTGGAGAATCCCGGGGCCGGGGGAGCCTGGTGGGCTGCTGTCTATGGGGTCGCACAGAGTCAGACACAACTGAAGTGACTTAGCAGCAGCAGCAGCCGTAATAAAAATAGACAAATAGGTGGATTTATGACTGGATGCATAGAGGGATGGATAGATAGAAGTGTGATGAACCAACTCTAGTAGGCTGTTTATGATAGAATCTCGGTAGAAGGTGCAGAGTCATTCACTGAATGTTGATTCTTTCAACTTTGCCTTGTGTTTAAAAATTGTCATAATAAAACCTCTTAGGAGTGGCTGTCCACAAAATCACAGGGGCTTTCACTAACTGTTTAAATAGTTTGCTATTATATTATTAGATAAAAATGAAAATAAGTACATGGAACAGTCTTCACAAATGAAGTCACCAAACTATTGATTTCAATGCTTTTCATGTTTGAAATTTACATTAGGCCATGCTAAATAATTAAGAATGCACACAATGAGTCAGGTATATGATAATGACCACATTGTTACAGTAGGAAATTGGTTAAATAAATTGTGTATAGGTAGTTAATAAAATTTTCACAGCCATTAAAACTTACAGTGTAGAAACAAATTCATAGACACAGAAAGATTTATAATGTTTTCTATGCTGTCTAGAAAATTATGAACTTACTGGTATAGTTGGAAGTACATATATTAAAAATAGAAAAGTACATAGAAAAATAACTTTTTATCTCATATAGATCTTTTTAAATTCACATTTTCTGTTTTTTCCTAAAAGTTTCCCAGTGTTTTAATTTTAGTAATGGAATAAAGAAGGAAAATACAAAAGAAAAAATCATACTATTTTTCTGTGAAAATGAAGTGGATAAACTTGTTATCTGTAAATAATTTTTGATCACGCCCAAAAGATTATCTGCATTTTTCCTTTTATATTTATAAAACTTCCCTGTAGCTCAAACGGTAAAGAATCTGCCTGCGATGCAGGAGACCAGGATTCGATCCCTGGGATGGGAAGATCTTCCAGAGAAGGGAATGGCAATGCGCTCCAGTACTCTTGCCTGGAGAATCCCATGAACAGAGAAGCCTAGCAGGCTACAGTTTGTGGGGTCACAAAGAGTCGAACAAGACTGAGCAACTAACACACACACACATCACTGAATGCTACCCTTATATTTTTTAAATCTTGCTCTGATGAACAGTGCATTTGAAATATGTTAAAACAAATACTTTTATTCATTCTTCTGAAGATATTTTAGTGGACTTGACTGGTGGCTTTTGAAAGGAAAGTTAAGATGTTTTCATACTGCTAGGCCCAAGGCATTTCGTGCTTGGAAATGCCCTATCTTCTATCTCTAATTACATTAAATTTCTGTGTCTGACTCATGAGGAAAGGAAGCTTCAAAGCAGAAATAAGAAAATCTAATTTATTTCTAAATGCAATAACAATTGATATATTTTAGACAATGTGACACCTGTGTTCCAAGTGTCTTAACTAGAATTAAGAGTTCACAGATGTGCCAGTTAGAGAAAAAAAATGTTTTTATTATTATAGGGCTGTTTTCTCCAAGAAGATTTAAGCAATGTGCTGAAATTAGATAATCTTTATACTATGTCTCTGAGAGGGATAGATAGAAGAGACTATTACTGTTAATTTTTATTCTTCCAGTAACAGACACCACCCTTATGGCAGAAAGTGAAGAGGAACTAAAAAGTCTCTTGATGAAAGTGAATGAGAAGAGTGAAAAAGTTGGCTTAAAGCTCAACATTCAGAAAACTAAGATTATGGCATCTGGTCCCATCNGAGAAAACAGTCAAGCCAGTAATCACATTCCTAAGTGAAAATGGGTACTGAAGATTGGATTCTTAAAGGTACAAATTTGATAACAAATACCAAAAAGTAAAGATTAAAAGATTAAAAGTCTAAAGTAGAGGTTACACTCTCAAAAATACAACATTAAAAAAAAATCCCCCCAAAATATATATGAAGTTTGCTTTAAAAATAAGGTCTTTTTTTGCAAGGTAATAGTAGGTTATAAAAATGAAAATTTAAGGAGTAATAGAGGACTTAAAAATACATCTAGAAATTTCTCTGGAGCTGTTGTGTGCCGTGTGGGGTCAGTTCAGTTTCAGATAGTTCCTTGTTCCAGCTCATACTTCTCAAGGTCTATAGGCCCCTTCCTATGTAGTCAGTGCTAACTACAGGGTTTTAATCTGTTGCACCTGTCACTTCCAAAGCAGTTCCCTCTGTTCATTTTGGCTTCTTCTGTTTGCTGGCCTCTTCAATGTCTAATTTCTGCCCTGACACAAGGGGGCCAAGGTGGTCACTTATTTAGGTTCACTTGTTCAGTCGTGCTGTTGGGAGGGAGAAACACTGTAAACAAATATCACTGGCGTGTGTGGGGAATGCTTGCAGTATCTTGGCCACACTGGCTTTGTGCCCGCTCGTGGCATGTGTGCTTTTCCAGTCTACACTGCTCAGGCTTCAGGTTGCTCTGCAGTGGAACTGTCTGAAGTGGGCCCTGGGTTTGCGTGCACTTCCCAGGTCTAAGCCGTTCAGGTTCAGGTGCTCAGGTACTCCACAAAGGCGCAGACTCAGTTGGGCATGCATTTTATGACTTTCCCAGGTCCGAGCAGCTCAGGCAACCCGGGTGCTTGGCGAACGCACTCTCCCCAGGTAGGTGGTGCGTCTTATCACCTCCCTGGTCCCAGCTGCTCGATTTCCTGGGTGGCAGTGGGCACGCCCTCTCAGGTGTGCCCTGTGTCTCTTCTGAGGAGCTGATCTCTGGCTGCAACCCTCCCGGTGGATGTCAACCATCCAGAATCCCAGAAGTCTTGGTTAGCAACTGGAAGCCTGCTTGCAGTTTGGTAGAGGATGCCTCTGGGGCCGAGTTTGCCCCTTTCTGGCTCTGGCTGCATCAGGCCTGGTTCCCTGACTCTGGCGGGGGATGGGCCTGTCCACTTCTGGCTAGCTCTCCTCTGGTATTCGCTCAGTCCTTTGTTCTGTGAGCAGGCCTGGCAGTTCCTTAGGTTAAGACTTTTTGCGGGGATAGTTCTCTCTCCCTTTCTTTTTTCCCCCCTTTCTCTGGCTATCCCACAGTTTGGGTTGTTATCACATTAGCTCCCTCAGATTGCTCTCAGGGCATTCAGGCCCGGTCGTTACCCTAAGCAATGCAGCCCACACCTCCCTATTCAGCCCCCAACTTGCTGGTGGCAGATGCGAGCATCTGGGCTACTTCTCTGCTGGGAGTTGCCATTAGGTATGTAATCTGTGGCGTTTATTTATTTATTTTTCCTCCTGGTTATGTTGCCCTCTAAGATTCCAAAACTCCCCACAGACCCTCTGGTGAGAGGGTTTCCTGGTGTTTGATAATTTCTCCTCTTTTAAGATTCCCTCCCCAGGACAGGTCTCCATCCCTAACTCTTTTGTCTCTCTTTTTATCTTTTATGTATTGTCCTACCTCCTTTTGAAGACAATGGGCTGCCTTTCTGGGTGCCTGTTGTCCTCTGCCAGCATTCAGAGGTTGTTTTGTGGAATTTGCTCAGCGTTCAAATGACCTTTCAATAAATTTGTTGGGAAGAAAATGGTCTCCCCATCCTATTCCTCTGCCATCTTAGTATCACCCTGAAATAGTTTGTTATGGAGCATTAATGTGGTGATAGGTGACTGATAAAAAAGGCCTCTCAGTGTATTTAGTTACATAATTATGATAAGTAATCAGTGTCATTAATGTGTTGCATGTTTATTTAAAGATTCTCCTCCTATCTCTTGCTATGAGCTTATACTTGTGACTTCCATGATAGTATCAGACCTGAATATTCTCCTTGCCCCTAAAAAATAAGTCTTCTGGGTTTACTGGAGTAAGACAGTGATCAATATGTTTTAAAGATGCTATCTTTATTTGCCACTTGAGAGCAGTCAGTGAAGTGGCTGTACATGTTCTTACGGCCATTTAAGAACTTACAAGTCCCTCAGCTATTCTATTCTAAGTGTTCCTAAAAGCTCCTTTATAATCATCCTCCACTCTATCCCATAATAGGTACTAGCAGAAGCATGCTTCATACTAGTATCTCCAAGAGAAAGGGAAAAGTTGTGTAAGACAGCAGGAAGAGGGGTTATATGCATATAATTGTAGTTGTTCCCTTCTTTCTAAAATTTTCAAGCAATTTATATTTAGCTCCTGAGTATAGTTCTATTTTAGTTTGCAATCAATCATGTACTCCAGTCCCCCCTGAAGCTCACTCTTCTCTAGTAGCCATGACGCTGACAATATTCAAAGTAATTGTTTCTCTCCTGCGGTGTCTTCTGTCCACTTGACCATTTTATAATCACATATTCCCACAGTGAGGTCTACCAGGGTTATTCTACCAAAACATCCCAATATCTGGGAGATTTGTATGAATAATATTGTAGGAAGCTATGGTAATGTCATTACTTTCTTTTAAACAAAGCCCATAGATATTTTATGTTATGAATGCTGTTTTTTGTTGTCATCACACATTCATTCATTATTCATTCATTCAATAAAGATTTATTGAGTTTTGGGTAAGTACCAGGTGTTGTTTTAGTTACGGCAGAACAATCTAAGCCCAATCTTACTCTTTTGTAGTTAATCTGTGTTATACAACATGGTTAATTATTAACTTTTTTTCAATATTTTTAAAGTCAAACATTTTTGTCAGTCAGTATGTTTGAAGTTGGAATTCTTGAAATCACTTTTGCCTGGTATATGGTGAACCCTTTTAATTTGCTTTGTGCGTTTTTTCTCTTAATCATTTTTTAAAAATTATGATTTTGATCATTGCTTCTATTCTACTTCCCGTTTTCCTGAAAAAGACTTTAATTATTAAATTGGCTCTTCAGTCTGTATTTTATACATTATCAGCTAGTTTATACTTGTTTTCCTTTTCTCTGCTTTCTGTGAGAACTTCCCAAATGTATCCACTAATTAAGTTAGTGTCCACTTCAGTAATTTGATATTCTTCAAGATGAAGTACATTCTTTAGTATCTCCAATGGGGTATAATTTTATGTTGCTTTTTTTTTTTCCCAGCATCAGGGTTATGTTGCTTTTAATTTTACTCCAGTTTTTTCTTGTCTCATCCAATTTCCTTTGTATATAGTTTTCCTGTCTTTTATCCTCTGCTTGTACTATTATTCGATTGAGTTGGTATTTTCTTGTAATCCTTTGAGAATTTCAACTTTGCCTTTCCTGAATGTTACAGATGGTATGCCTTTCCCTAATATTTCATAGGTGGTATGTTGGTTTGTATTTCTGTTTGCTTCTCTTCACATAACCAAGGAAAGATCCTGAGATGATGTTTGTGAATTGACAAGGTATAATATATGAATGTATTTGGGCTTCCCAGATGGCTCACTGGTTAAGAGTCCACCTGCCAATACAGGAAACACTGGTTCAATCCCTGGGTCAAAAAGATCCCCTTGAGAAAGAAATTGCAACCCATTCCAATATTCTTGTCTGGCAAACCCCATGGACAGAGGAGCCTAGCAGGCTACAGTCCAGGGGATTGCAAAGAGTTGGACATGACTGAGCATTCATGCACTACACTATTATGAATGCCTTTGTCCTTTTCATACCAAAAGCTAGAAGACTAGTTGATGTCTACAGACCAGTTCTCAGCACTTATAATATTATTTTCTAATGTGTTATTGGACTGATTTGGAATATTCTATCCTCATTATCTAGGGAAATTAATATATAAAGAATACTATCATTCCCTTTGTATACTTTTGGACTCTCATTTAATACTCTCTTTGGTGTTTTACATGTAAATACCCTATGTTTTAGAATTCAATATGCTTTTGAAAGCTTGCTATCCACGTTTGGTCCTGTAACCTTCTGGCAATTTTAATCTCTAACTGATTGTAGCAAGATAGTGTACTAGTTGATGGAAGAGATGGAGACAGAAAGAAGTTAGTAGAAGGATGGATGCCCAGCTCTCTAATTGATATAGACTTTAAGTTTCTGAATGAAGAATTCAGAGGAACAGTGGGTCTTCAACTAACTTTTAGAAGAGCTTAGCATAGTATACCAGGAACAGTGTTTTCAATCTCTTTCCATGAGCCTTGTCTTAGTCGAAATTCCTCTGATGTTCTGCAAAGAGATCGATAGGCTAGTGTTTAGTTTTGAGTTATCTTTTTTTTTTCATATCATCCAAGTTACTTTCATTGCAGATTAAGTGAAACTGAAATAGAGGCTTATAACCAGATTCTGTTTATTTTAAACTAGAAGCCCTACTATGTTGGAGGAAGGGGATAAGGAAAAGGAACAGATTATAAGCCAAACTTTTCAGAATATTGTTTCTTTATAGAGATGACTTTAAAACTATATAAATGTTTTATATAAGTAAAATAAAAAATTAACTTTTAAGAGTCTCTTCCTTTTCTTTCAGTGTAGTCCTTCCATTTCCTTGTTCACTCGTTTGCATCTTTTACTTAGGCCCATCACATGAAGTGACCCGTGGCTTGCCCAATCCAGGATATCCTAGGTCATTTCTCCTCGTATCTAGCATGGTTGTCACTCTTTATGTGGTTTCTCTACTTTCCTAATTATTCCATGGGCTGCTGCACCTTATCCATGTTTTTTTCCGTACCTCCTTGAGGTTGGAAGATGAAAGAGAGAATGCAGAACAGAGAAAGAAGAGCTGTCTTAGTTGTGTTTCTTTTGGTTGAGATAATATTAGTTTCATGGCCCTAGCTGGAGATGATAGAAGCTGTTGGGGTTTACATAACTTTGGAAAATTATGAAGTATCAATTTATTCTTTTCCAGAGAGATTTTTTTAAATGGTTTATTTACTTATTTTTGGCTGTGCTGAATCTTGGTTGCTGTATACAAGCTTTCTCTAGTTGTAGAGAGTGGGGGCTAGTCTCTTTTGCAGTGCACAGGCTTTCTCATTGCAGTGGCTTCTCATCAAGGAGCATGGGCTTTAGTGTGTGAGAGCTTTAGTAGTTGCTGCATGTGGGCTCAGTAGTTGTAGCTCATGGGCTCTAGGGTGCTGGCTCAGTAGCTGCGGCACATGGGCTTAGTTGCCCCATGGCACATGAGATCTTCCTGGACCAGTGTTCCTTGCACTGAAAGGTAGACTCTTTAAACACTGAACCATCAGCGAAACCCCTCAGGGACATATCTATAAAGCAGTATTTAAAATTTTAAAATTTTATTTTCTTTGATAGTTTAATGTGTATTTTTAAAATATTGGCTATATTCCTCATGTTGTAGAGTATATCCCTATAGCTTATTTTATATACTAGTTTGTACCTTTTAATATCCCACCCTTATATTGCACCTTCTCCCTTCTTTACCCTCATTGGTTTGTTCTCTATTTCTGTAAGTTTGTTCACTAAGCTGTTGTATTTTTTTTTATATTTTACATGTAAGTGATTTTATACCATATTTGTCTTTGTCTGACTTATTTCACTTAGCACAATGCCCTCCAAGTCCATCCATGTTGCTGCCAGTGCCAAAAAAAATTTTTTTTTAATGACTGAGCAGTATTTCAGTGTGTGTGTGTGTGTGTGTGTGTGTGTGTGTGTGTGTACCACATCTTCTTTATGAACTCATTTGTTTACGGACATTTATGTTGCTTCCATGTCTTAGCAATTGTAACTAATGCTGCTATGAACATTGGAGTCCATGTTTCTTTTCAAATTAGTGTTTCTGGATTTTTTTGATATACACTCATAAGTGGAATTGCTGTGTCATATTGTAGTTCTATTTTTATTTTATTTTTTGAGAAACCTGCATACTATTTTCCATAGTGGCTGCACCAATTTGCATTCCCACCAACAGTGTTGGAGAGTTCCCTNTGTAGATTTTTCTGTCAATGACAATTAAAAGAATAGTTGTATTAGTCACTCAGTCGTGTCCGACCCATTGGGACCCCACGGACTGCAGCCCAACCAGACTTCTCTGTTCATGGAATTCTCCAGGCAAGAATACTGGAGTGGGTTGCCATTTCCTCCTCCAAAAGAATAGTTAGGTAAGAATAAAAGTAAAATTAAGCAAAAAGAGATTTCACCTCTGGGTTCCAGTTCTCTAATCCACTTGTAGTGGGTCACATGGAATGGTGTTCACTTAACGTCTGTACCACTCTTCGTATATGTTGCTAGCCTAGTGCACCGATGCCTTCCCAGGCCCTGCAGTACCTAATGTGTCACTGTCTTCATCTCTTTCCCAGGTAAAATGTCCAGTGATCGAGCTTTGAGGAAGCAGCAACAGTTGAACAACCTTGTTTATATGGTGACAAATCAGGCCAAACCTGGCGACAGAATTGTGGATTTCTGTAGTGGTGGGGTATCGTATCTCTTCTTTATTCTTTTTAGCCTTTCCAAGATGAAGTGACTTTACTACCTTACACTCAAAGACATGGTTTTATATGACAAGATTGTTGTCTCAGAATAAACAAAAGCCGGATGGACCAAAGTTAACTTGTTTCTTTTCTTGCCTTTTTCAGGGCCATGTTGGGATTGTCCTAGCTCACATGCTGCCATCATGCCAGGTAAGGTCTGAATGACAGATGATAGGAAACTGCACGATTCAATTAGCTGAGTCTGGCTTATCCCTCTTTGAGTTGATAGTCATTCACTAAGGTCAGATATGAGACACAGGGATTTTATTTTTCATTGAACTACACTTCTAAGATTCAGAATCTTAGGGGAAAGAGTAGGGCCACGTACAGTTTTTATTTTTTATAAAAGAAATAATATTTCACTGTTAAATAATTAATGATGAAACCAGTTTAATTGTCACCATAATTTTGTACTTGAAATACTAGCTTCTGGAACTTGTTGACCATATTCTTTGGTGCCTTGGTTTTTAGTCATTGTATCAGAATTGTAAAAATATTTTCTAAAGAAAAAGATAAACCCCAGATCTACCACTCTGATCCACCAAATGCATTTCTCCCCATGTGCTCATTAAACCATTGTTCAGAAGGATGCTTGTTGCTGCAAATTCTAAGACTGCAAATACAATTTCAACCACCTGTTTTCACTCAATCTTATGTCATAAATGTTTTTTCCTATTGCAAGTAGTTTTAAATATCATCACTGAAATGTAACTTCATAATATGTTTTTGAGTAAATATACTATAATTTATACAATCACCATCACCATTTGTTAGAAGTTTGTGCCGTTTTTAGTCTTTTGTCATAGTAAATCATTTCCTCCCAGCTTTTAGCATAAAAGCTAGAACTTGATGTCATTTTTTCAAATTACAATTCTTTGCTTGTGAGCTCTCTGGAAGTTACAGAATAATTAAAGTGATTATTGTCAGAAGAAAAAATGTGGAAGCACTCATAGACTGGCCAGAACGATAGAGAGTGGAAAGTATTATTACCTTTCTTGGTAAATAAATGAGGAATATGGGGAGAAACAGGCAGGCATCTGTTTCATCACCAAGGAAAACAGCAATTTCATGGTTGAAGTGAGAGGACGAGAGCTCACAGAGCAGAATCCTGGAGATGCAGAGTCAGGGTCTGGTGTCTTTTTTTCTCTTCCTGAAAGGTCTGGAAACTTAGAGATGTTGAAATTGGAGAAGGGAAATCTTGGCTAGAATAAAGGCTGGAAAACCTTTGACACCAAATATCCTCTGACAAGCTTTTTATACAAAAAGATCCAGAATTTTTCCATAAAGACAAATGTAAGGACAAAATGAGGACTAAACTAAGAATAAGAATGGTGAAAGTGACTTAAGTCTGCCCACTTTTCTTCATCCGAATCAGTGATGTCTCCTGTCTTCCTTGGCCTGGCTTACTATTAGAAATTTGTGACTTGTTGCTGTGCCTTTTGCCTTGGCCCCACCAATCCATACTTGCAAGCAGCTGGTTGTCCTTTTATCCCGTGTGATCTGGCTCCCGTTACCTCTCCAGTCTGATTTCTTCCCTCCACACCCCATCTCCCCACTCCAAGCTCCAGCATTACTCACAGTACCCCAACTATACCAGTCTTCTCAGTTCTTCAAACCCACTGTATCTTTCTCACCTTGGGCCTTTATACATGTTTCTCTCTCCACCACAAACGCTCCTTCATTCCTCCAGCTAATTTCTATTCATTTTTCAGGCCTCAATTAATATGTTACTCTTTAATATTAAATGACTAAAACCTGTCTTAGTCATCAAGTTTACATGCTTTGATAACACATTATATGTCTTTCATTAAACACTTACCACTCACTGTATTATACTTACCTATCTCGCTTATATCACCATATCTATAAGCTCCAAGGGTTCAAGGACCTTGTTTGTTTTTATACTGTATTATCTGGCATATGTCCTAGCACAGGATAGTGAAAATGAAGTGAAAGTGAAAAATCACTCAGTTGTGTATGACTCTTTGTGACCCCATGGACAGTATAGCCTGCCAGACTCCTCTGCCCATGAAATTTTCCAAGGGATCTTTTCAACCCAGGGATCCAACCCAGCTCTCCCACATTGCAGGTGGTTTCTTTACTGTCTGAGCCACCAGGGAAGCACAACAATAAGGATCAATATAATATGATCAACATTATTAAAGCTAGTAAATACAGTAATAATACTTTGCTTTAATGTCTAAATTAGGTTACTGAATATACTGTTGTTTCCTGTGTGAAATCTAGGTTATACTAATAGAAAACAAAGAATTATCATTAATTCGTGCTAAGAAGAGAAGTGATGAACTAGGTTTAAGCAACATTTGGTTCATTCAAGCAAATATGGAGTATTTTACGGGGATGTTTAATATTGGGGTAAGTAATCATGCAATTTCAGCTTCTTTAACTAAATAAGAGGAATGAAATGTCCTAGAGTAAATAAAGGAGATACATTTATTTTCTTTGCTAAACAAGAAATGTATAACTTTTGTTTTCTACTATCTATGAAGTATACCTTATTAATGAATATTACTTCATTCACAGCATTTTATTATTACATGGTAAAGATAATATTTGTTCCGCTACCAGATAAGAACTTTATTTTCTTCACTGCGAAATCCCCAGTGCCTGAAAAAAATGTTTGACACATGGCAAGTACTTTAAAAATAGTTATTAATTGAATGAATCCTAATGAAGATGACTTCCCTTGGTTTATTCTACATTTTTAGAAGGTAGTGAAAGAAAAACAGAGAATATAATTGAGTTTGTTTATATGTGTAACTAATTCACTTTGCTGAACACCTGAAACTAACACAACATTTAAATCAACTATACTCCAATTAAAAAAAAATAAGCTGCAAATACTTGAGTTGCTTTTAGATAATTGTTTCTTTCAAGGATTTGATATTTTCATGTATTCTGAGCTTCTAGTATAAAATGTATTGGTGATGTTTTTGAAACCTTCAAATCAAATTGTTGTTGTTTGATACCACTAGAAGAACAAAGATAATGTGATTGTGCCAGTTCATTTAAATCCAGGGTTGTACACTCTGGTGGAATTTGAGTTTCAATAAAATGTTAGCATTGCTACTGTTCTTGTATCTGTTTTGGATATTTTTTTCTTATTTTTATAGTACTAAACACTCGATATAGAAAACTACATAATAAAATAAGGAAGAATCACCAGTATTTCTGCTAGTGAGAAATAATAGTGTCAAAACCCTTTGGTCTTTGTGTAGTTATACACACAAACAAATGCATATTTACATATACCTTGAGATCCTGCTTTACCTGAAATTGTCATAAATACTTTCCCTACTTATTAATCATGTTCCTTTTCTATTGTTATTATAATTGTTATTTATTATATATGTCTAATGATGTATCAGCTAAGACTTTTGATTCCTTTGCCTAATCACTTTGCAGGAAGGTTGTGCTAGTTTGCATTCCCAACTGTATATGGTCACATAGCATATACAATGGGCTTGTCTAGTTGAAATTCTTGTCCAATCTTAGAAGTCCAGACTTTTTGTAGTACTTTTGATTTTTGTTCAGTCAGTGAAATTCATTTCTTAAATATCAACTTCTGAAAAATTGTGAGACTTATTGTTATACAGCCTGAAAAGAATACAATGTGTTTCCTTTGTGGACGTAATATAGATTGGTTATCTCAAGCAAAGCTTATGGAAAGAGAAGTAAACTTTTAAGAAACCTGTTAGGAAGGATATTCAGGAAAATATAGACATCTGATACAGCAAGTTCAAATTAAATTTGTATTTATGTACCACTTAAATTTTACATAAATATTGAGGTAGAAGATAAAACTTCTCCCTAAAACAGGCCATTAAACCAATGCCCATGTTACCAATACACCAGGAAGAGTGTATAAGATAGCATTTACTTACCTCTCAAATCACAAAATTCCCAGGCGATCAACCATGTATCTCTTTACCCTTCCGTGGCTTGTAGGTGATAAATCATTCTGGCACGTTCTTATACCTTTCAAGGTCATGTAATTCACTAACACCAACTAGCAAAGTATATGTCTTTTGGGAAGTGACATTTTTCTCTATATCTCATAATAATATACCCATAATGGGTTTTTTTTTCTTTCATAATTACCTTTGTCAAGATATATGGGAAATGAATTAAAATTACTTGCAGGATTAAACCAAAATTAGATTTAAGAATATAATTTGCCTAGGAGAATAATTGAAGTATTGTCAGTAGATAAATCAAACCAAATGCATCAGTGGCTCTTTTATATGAAATAGACTCTAGTGAAAACACTGTAGCTAGAGAGGAAATCAGAATAACCAGGTATCAGGAATGTAGTAAAGTTCTATTAATTCAGTTTTGTGGCATCTCAAATAAGGGTTTGCTGCTGCTGCTGCTAAGTCGCTTCAGTCGTGTCCAACTGTGCTACCCCATAAATGGCAGCCCACCAGGCTCCTCTGTCCCTGGGATTCTCCAGGCAAGAACACTGGAGTGGGTTGCTATTTCATTCTCCAATGCATGCGTGCATGCTAGGTCGCTTCAGTCGTATCTGACTCTGTGCGACCCTGTGGACAGCAGCCCACCAGGCTCCTCTGTCCACAGGATTCTCTAGGCAAGAATACTGGAGTGGGTTGCCATTTCCTTCTCCAAAATAAGGGTTTAGTTAGTGTTTATCTTTGCTTAGTAAATGCCTTTTCTTTTGCTATTTTTCTCTGGACATAAAAATCAATGCTGTAAACAAGATTTTAAAGGGAGATTAAATTTTAAAGTCCTCAAACCGACTATCTTTAGAAACTTCAAACAAATCAATCATATGTAAGAATTGAAATACTTATTATTTGTCTTAACTCCATTAATACAATGACCTGTATCAGGCAAAAATGAATAGATTTACTAACTTTCTAAAACTAGTGTGACTTGAAATAATGGAAGAAAACAAATCTAAATACTTTTAGGTCTTTCAGCAAGGTCTTCCATCACCCCAAGGGCTGTGCTTCCCCCTTGTAACCAGAGTCAGTGAGGTAACACCACATATTCCAAAGAGCATTTGTAGTTTCTGACTTTCCCTTGTGTTTATTTGAGAACTGTATTTCCTTAGAAATACAAATATCTAATAAGCTTATTAGAAACATTCCAAGTCTCTAGTAACTAAATGCATTTCAACTTGAACAACAATGATATTCTGTTCTTGTTCTTAATATTTGCAAGGATTTTAAAAATATTACTCATTGACTATAAGAATTCTGTGAGGAGCCCACATCATATACGAGCTTTGAAATTTTTCATTTACATGATATTTGTAATGATTTGTTAATGACATGAAATGTTAGTTATAATGGAAAACAGAGAAAATTTTATTAACATAATTGTTCTGTGCGTGCATGCTCAGTCACTCAGTCATGCCCAACTCTTTGCAGCCCCATGGATTGTAGCCCACCAGGCTTCTCTGTCCATGAATTTTCCAGGCAAGAATACTGGAGTGGGTTGCCATTTCCTGCTCTGGGGAAACATATTGGTTAAGAGAATGCATTTTAAGATTGAATTTAACTTGTGCTAAAGTCTCAGTTTGGCCACTTACTCGTTGTATTGCCATGGGCAACTTATTTAAACTCACCCTCAGTCCTTAGTTTTTTCATTTATGAAATGAGAATAAAATATCTGGCTCATGGGATGTTGATACAATGTTCATGAAGCACTTAGGTTGCCTCACATTTAGGAAGTACTCAAAAAATTTGGCTTTTACTCTGTGCAGTGTGATCTCAACCATGTGAAAACTGCATTAAAAAGGACGGGAGGAAAGTATGTTAATTTTTATTTTTTTAAGGCAGCTATCTCTATATACCATGTAATAATATTTTTTATTCAGTATTCTGAAAATATTCCACATTTAACATTATCATTTATATATTCATAATAATGTAAACAGTAAAATTAGAAGAAATAAATATATGTGCTTAATATTTTATAGATAGATACCTAGGTTATTTAGCCAAGAAAGAATAATAGAGCCTAAAGAGCACTATAAGATATCTAAGAATTCTGAACCTATCAGATATATATATAATTCACTCACTCGTGTCTGACTCTGCAACCCTGTGGACTGTGGCCCACTAAGCTTGTCTGTCCATGAAATTCTCCAGACAAGAATACTGGACTGGGTAGCCATTCTCCTCTCCAGATATGTATATGTAATTTATATATTATAATGGCTATTAATGTCCTGAAGAAAATACAGAAGTATTTTCAAAATTAAGAAGCATCTGAGAAGGTTTTTTTCTTCCAGTTTGGATATATGCAGCTGTTGAAATGATTGTGTGTTAGGACTGAATGTTTGTGCCTCACCTCCACCATCAAAAAATTCATGTGTTGAATTCCTTAACCCCTAATGTGATGGTATTAGGAGGTGGGATGTTTGGGAGGTAATTGGGTCGTAAGAGTGGTGCTCTCCTGAGTGGAATTAATGCCCTTATAAGAAGAGAAGGAGAAGGCAATGGCAGCCCACTCCAGTACTCTTGCCTGGAAAATCCCGTGGATGGAGGAGCCTGGTGGGCTGTAGTCCATGGGGTCGCTAGGAGTCGGACACGACTGAGCGTCTCCACTTTCACTTTTCACTTTCATGCATTGGAGAAGGAAATGGCAACCCACTCCAGTGTTCTTGCCTGGAGAATCCCAGGGACAGGGAAGCCTGGTGGGCTGCTGTCTATGGGGTCGCACAGAGTCGGACATGACTGAAGTGACTTAGCAGCAGCAGCAGCAGCATAAGAAGAGAAACAAACTTGCACCCCTTCTTAGCTCTCCACCCTATAGAAATACAGTGAGAAGACAGCCATCTGCGAAGCAGGAAGAGGGTCCTCACTAGACATCAGACCTGCCAGCACTCTGATCTTGGACTTCCCAGACTCCAAAACGGAGAAAAAAATAAATATTTGCTGTTTGAGCCACCAAGTTTATGATAGTTTTTAAACAGCATCCCAATCTAAAACAATATATCTTTGTGACCACATGGACTGTAGCCTACCAGGCTCCCCAGTCCATGGAATTTTCCAGGCAAGAGTACTGGTGTGGGTTGCCGTTTCCTTCTCCAGGGGACCTTCCCAACCCAGGGATTGAACCCAGGTCTCCCGCATTGCAGGCAGATGCTTTACCATCTGAGCCACCAGAGAAGCCCATATATTTCTTTGAACCCCCTTTTTTGGGGTGGGGGTAAAAATACTGGAGTGGGTTGCCATTCCCTTCTCCAGGAGATCTTCCTGACCCAGGGATTGAACCCGGGTCTTCCACACTGTAGGCAGACGCTTTACCGTCTGAGCCACCAGGGAAGTCCTTCAAGGTTATATATCAATTACCATACCCTAAAATGGGCACCTAGACAAGATTATTTAAGTCGACCTTTTAAGGCTATTTTTTTAATTAAAGATTTATTTTATTTATCTTATTTTTTGGCTGTAGTGGGTCTTTGTTGCTGCACACAGGCTTATTCTAGTTGCAGCGAGCTACTCTTAGTTGCATAGGAGGGCTTCTCCTTGTAGTGGCTTCTCTTGTTGCAGAGCACAGGTTCTAGGTGTGCAGGCCTCTGTAGCTGTAGCAGTCGGCTTAGTACCTGTGCAGGCCTCTGTAGTTGTAGCAGTCGGCTCAGTACCTGTGACTTGCAGGCTCTAAAGCACAGGCTCAGTAGTTGTGGCGCCTGGGCTTAGCTGCTCTGAGGCATGTGGGATCTTCCCAAACCAGGTATTGAACCAGTGTCCCCTGGATTGCAAGGCAAATTCTAGACCACTGGGTTACTAGGGAAGCCCTTTAGAGCTATTTTTTAAAGAAGTCTATTATTGCCTTCTTGTCTAGTGCAAGATAATCATTATTATGAAAACTTACTTTGTAAGATTTTACTTTTTAAGACTTAATTCATAATATGTATTAATACCTAGTCTCTCAAACAATATAACAAAAACCTTGTTCCCAAACAGTATTACTGAAAGGGCCATGACAATAGAAAACACACCTTGTGTAAGAAACAAAAATTGTGTCAGTGTTGAACAACCTGCCCACCAAAGTGTCTTGGTTGGGTAATTTCAATCATAACATGGGGTCATCTCAAACAGATGATAAGGTATTGATTCCTAACAATAGTGGTGAATATTTTCTACTTATCAACGTATATCACAGTCTCTAAACAGTTTATTTTTTAGTTATCTGTATTTACCTTTTTCTATTTTACCCATAACAATTTTTAATATGATATTTTATCATTCATCAGTGCTGAGTGCTTTATTACAAGTTCATTTCTATATGTTAGTATACAATTAGAATATGCAATTATAGAATGTGATTCAGTAACACTTTGGATGAATGATTTATATACTTCTCATTTTAAAGGACAGATACTTGAGAAATGTAAATGCAATTTTAAAAAAAATCATTAAGGCAATGAAAAACTCTCCAGGTGAGGGTGGCAGATTGCAACCCCCTTCTCCCCAAGAAAGATCAGACCCCTAAATAAAGAAAACAAGAGCCAGAAAAATCATACTCCACCTCTGATGAGACAATGTTCAAGATTCTGTAACTTGAACTATAATATTTGAAGACAGAAAGCAGACGAAGGAAAAATTACTGAGTAGAGAAGAGGAAAGTCAAGCTTAATGCATGGGGAGAGGGAGTCTCAAGAGGGCCATCAGGATTGTTCTCCCACAATCCCAGAAAATTTCAGGAATTTAGGATGCCAGAAACTTCATAGGAAGAGGATAAGAAGGGGCTGAATCATGTTTAATTAAACATTTTATTTAGAGACCCAGATTCCTGCCACCATCTTGTGTAGACAAGTAACTATTTCCCCCAACTCCTGCAAGAGACCAGAAGTTTATTCTATGAGAAAAGTGTAACAGAGACTCTCCAAGTATAGGGAGAAGAGAGAAAGAATGATGTGACTCTGAAAATAAGTGCCCTTAATTCCAGGATTCCTTCGGAAGCTAGAATCATCTCCTTAATCAAAGAGGTTAAAAGAGCCTCCTCTACAGAATCAGAACGATCCCCAGAGAAAATACTATAGCTATAATTTGAAAAAAAATAACAACAAAAAAACAGCTGACCACGTGATTACACAGTCACTAAGGAAGCTAACCTTCAAGCCTTTTACTCAAACTTCCATCAACTATTTAGAGATTCACTCTTGTGTGAACAGATAATCGAGGAATATCCAGTGTGGAAAAGTTCCAAAATAGAGGAGATCAAAGCAAAAACCATGACAAAGAGTCTCCTTTTTATTCAAGGAGAGCTCAGAGAAGAAACTGCATGAATGAAACAAAGGTAAAATGAAAAAGAAGTGAACCATCAGAGAACAAGAAAGAATAAACCATGCTAGCCCAAATAAAAAGCAAGTGGAAAATCTAAAACATGAAGTATAGGACATCATCTGAAAAAACAGGACAAAAAAAAAAGGGACTGAAAGAAGCATTTTTTTCCAATAGAGATTTAATCCAGGAATCCAATACATCAATAATAGGAGAACCAGAAATAGAAAACAGATAAAATGATGGAGAGAAAAATATCAAAGAATTAATATAAGAAAATGTGTAAGTAATGAAAAATATATTTCTCTTATCTGAAAAAGCCCACTTAAAAAATGACCTAAAGCAAGGCACATTGTTGGGGGGTGGGGTGGGGGTGGGGGNCTTTCATGCATT
Organism: Neotragus pygmaeus; assembly: GCA_006410875.1. NCBI lineage: Eukaryota > Metazoa > Chordata > Mammalia > Artiodactyla > Bovidae > Neotragus > Neotragus pygmaeus. Next base: position 905,910 of record SJYV01038051.1, on the reverse strand, counting down.
GGAGAAAGAAATGGCAGCCCACTCCAGTGTTCTTGCCTGGAGAATCCCAGGGACGGGGGAGCCTGGTGGGCTGCTGTCTATGGGGTCGCACAGAGCTGGACAGGACTGAAGTGATGCAGCAGCAGCAGCTAATAGCTATTGCACATTTTAGCTCTGAGCTAAATGTCCTCCACCCACTCTCTCAGTAAATTCTTATAAAAAATACATGTGGAATATGTGCTGTTATTCACACTTTACAGGTGGGAGAACTGGGGCAAAATCTTGCCCAGGGCTGGTGGGTGGTGAAGCCATGCTGGAAACCCAAGTTATCTGATTCTAGATGTAAGGCTCCATTTTTGCAGTGACCATCAATGACAGAGTGACATTACTGGAAGGTTAGGTTCCAAAATTAGGGCTTAACATGATCGAATGGAGTCAAAACTAATCTTAAAAATGATTCAAAAGGCCACCCATTTAAGACTGTCATGAAGGAGCAGAAAACAGATTGCTGANAATGACAGAGTGACATTACTGGAAGGTTAGGTTCCAAAATTAGGGCTTAACATGATCGAATGGAGTCAAAACTAATCTTAAAAATGATTCAAAAGGCCACCCATTTAAGACTGTCATGAAGGAGCAGAAAACAGATTGCTGATTCTTTGGCCCAGCACTGGGTGTAGTAATTAGCTTGCATTCAGAGACCACACTGTACGCAAAATAGTTATCTGTAAACTCTGAAGTCCAAGTCAGCGTAGCTGTATCATCATGGTTGGAGAAGCATTTGAGAGCTGAGTCTGAAGGGACAAGTGGTTTCCTTCTTTGTCTCACACCCTGGGGCGTGAACATATGGAAGAAGCTTGCAGTCTCCCTCTTTGATTCTTTTTCCTTCTTCCTCCTTTTTCCCATACTCACATTTTGAGTAGCTGAATGCATATTTACATGCACAGTCAAATATATATATATATATATATAGAGAGAGAGAGAGAGAGAGAGAGAGAGAAAGATACAATTTATGCATATATATCAAGTTACATTTGCTACAACTCCACTAGACTCAATGAAAGAATAATTGGTGTGGTGGGTGGGGGTGTACCTATTGATGTTTTAGGCATCAAATGAGAAGGGAGTGGCTGGAAGGGAAATCGCTAGAGTTGAGGAGGAGGCTTTGGCAAGATTGCTGCCATGAAGAGAGGGAAAGTAAGGTTCAAAGTCACTGACTCCATCAATTCTACATCTCTTCTTGGCATAAGCCATATTTTTGTTCCGTAAACATTTGAGGACGCTCCCCAGACCTTAAAAGGTAGACAACCAACAACTGAATTTCAGTTGTGAAGACACTTCTTCAACATGTAAAAACAAGAGACTCTAACATGTAATGCAAAAGGAAAAATTAACCGGACTGGGATCAAAGCCAAGGGTAAATGAGTTGCAGTGTAAACCTAGGGTGGGTACTGAAGGAATGCAGAGCATCCCATTCTGACAGAGAATGTTTCATTTTAAATTGAAGGGTAGGTGGGGTGGAGGGGCACACATTTACAGATGTCTTAAAGGAGGAACAATATTTTAAGGAAAAAAAAGAATGATAGCCATGCAGCTGTTGATGAAGAAGGGGCCATTTAGCCTAAATGGAATTCTAGACATCTCTTTTTATAACGTTTCCATCAGTCCATCCTTTATGGCATGGGGCCTTTTAAGGGAAATGTACAAAATATTTTGAATCTTTCGTTGTCAGTTTCTTAGCTACTGATTTTGTTGCAGGAAGGGGGACCCCTTCCAGGGCCCGAAACTGGGCTCTTGCCTAACGCTCGGAAATGAATTGTCCGAGGAGAAACATGTGCTGACAAAGTAAGAGATTTTATTGGGAAAGGGCACCGGGTGGAGAGCAGTAGGGTAAGGGAACTCAGGAGAGCTGCTCTGCCGCGTGGCTCGCAATGTCGGGTTTTATGGTGATGGGATTAGTGTCCAGGTGGTCTTTGGCCAACATTCTAATTCAGAGTCTTTCCTGGTGGTGCATGCATCGCCCAGCCAAGATGGATGCTAGTGAGAGGGCTTCTGGGAAGTGGACGGACACGCGGTGTCTCCTTTTGACCTTTTCTGGACTCTTCCAGTTGGTGGTGGCTTATTAGTTCCCTATTCCTTATCAGGATCTCCTGTGAGAAAACAGCTCATGCGAATGGTTACTAAAGGGCCTGCCCAGGGTAGGCGGGTTCAGTCAGTGTGCTTCCCCTAACACTTTCACCTTCCTCTGTTTTTCTGGGCAGATTCATATCTTCCACAGAAGAACTTTTCTATTTCAATTATGCCTTCACTTGTAAGGCTGTTTTAGCTTAGCAGTTTCTACTGTCATTCAAACAAATCATTTTAAAATGATGCATAGGCCTTATTATAATTGTTGAGGAAAAAAATGGAATGAATGAAGTTCTGCATAGTCAATAACCTTTTTTTCCAAGATGATGAAAAGTTTATATATTGAATTTAAAGAAATTGAAAGTGTACAAGTAAACCTTGGCTTTGAACGTATTCAACCTCAAATCAGTTTGTTGTTGTTTTTTCCCCCTGCTGCTGCTGCTGCTAAGTCGCTTCAGTCGTGTCCAACTCTGTGCGACCCCATAGACGACAGTCCACCAGGCTCCCCCATCCCTGGGATTCTCCAGGCAAGAACACTGGAGTGGGTTGCCATTTCCTTCTCCAATGCATGAAAGTGAAAAGCGAAAGTAAAGTCGCTCAGTTGTGTCCGACCCTCAGCAACCCCATGGGCTGCAGCCTTCCAGGCTCCTCCGTCCATGGGATTTTCCAGGCAAGAGTACTGGAGTGGGGTGCCATTGCCTTCTCCGTTTTTTTCCCCTAGCTACTTTAAAATAAAAGTTTGCATTTGCCAAAGGACACAAAGTAACTGCTTTACTTGCCAGTCAGGTTTCCTCTTCTGTTTTCCAAGATTAGAAAGAAAATTGAATACCACTGTTTCATAGGGGTGTGGGCACTCCATTAAATTAAGATTATATTACACTCAGCATTACACATTCACCTGAAATAATCAGCACACAATTGAGAATTTTCTCAAATATATTCTATTTCTCATTTCTTCATTGTATTCTAAAAACTCCAAGTGCAAAATATGTCTTTGAAGTATCCCTTTGTCTGGATGTTATTTTGGACATTCTTAAAGAAAGATATTTTTTTTTTTACAATATGGCAGATAATGTCTTTTCATAGAGTGTGAAGAGAAAAGATCTTAACATGGATTTTTACCAAAGTGGGAAATTTGTAGTTTTTTTATTTGAGATTTATTTATAAATACACCTTAAAAGATTAATGTTGTTTAAATTACTAGCAGCAATAAATCTGTGAAATTGTCTTATATTTGTTATTGTCTTCTCTCCATACTAATCAAGAATTAAATTGAAAGAGACCAAACAGGATGTGTGGGCAAACATCATTCTACAGGATAGATTTTGTCATTGTGTAGAGCCCCTTCAACAAACCGACTCTGCACTATTAGCTGAAGGGCATCTCATGATACTGTTTTCACATATTTCAGGAAAACAGTGCATGTGCCTGGTGGATCTGGATAGAGCAAGAGCTGCAGAAGAACACGGCTTCTCCGTTCAAGTGATATCCATGGAGCCAGAGAGCTGCTCTCCCAAAAATAACATGATCGTGGGAGTCCCCATTTAGAAGAAGATCTTCACATTTGATGTTTTGCCATCCCTCTCCGTGATAAAAGCCCGGTGGCATTCAGGAGAGTAGGAAACAGCAGTAGCCATCTTGATCCTATTGTGCTCAGGAAAGAACCCAGCAGGAAAGTCTTAGAGGAGGGCCGCCTGCAAAGCATCACAGATGCTCTTGTAATGTGTGATTAAAGGACTGCTGATTTTCATAGTGAGAATCCTCTGAAGTCTCAGCTGCTGGCAGAGTGATACTCAGGAGAGGAGGTTCCATAACCGGAATAACAATTTCCTTCTCATCTCACAGCTTTTCTGATCTTGCCAGTGTGGTGTTCAGTGCAAAATAGTGTACTCGCACTCTTATAATCATTTAGAGACTCAAATGGAGACCAAAACCTGACTCGGTGGGGTTTTTTTGTTTTTTTATATTTTTAGCAATTGTACTTGTTAAATAACTTTTTTCAAAAACCCAGGCAGATAGTTACAGTATGCTTGTATTTTTAAGCTGGGGTGAGTTGGACTTCTATATCATTTCATGTACTCCTTTTAAATAAATACTTCTTATAAATTACCAAATGAGATCATTGCTGGTTCAAACATTTTTATATGAAGATATTATAAAATAATTTTGGTAAATTTTCCATTACAAGAATATGTAATTAGGACTTAAATTCTAACTAATTAGTCAGCACATTGATTTATTAATTCAAGTCAATAAATAATTATTGCAGATCCATTAATTTCAAGATCCTGGCCTAGGTTATGCTAAGGATATAAAGATGAGTTGCAGGAGACACAGTGCCGTGCCTTTAGAAGTAAATCATGATTCAAAAGAAAGGTTCATGAATTAAGATCTTTATATCATGATATAATGTGTGGTCCCAGGATTTGTTCTGCAGACACCAATCATTTTTTATTAATTTTTTGAGGGGGTAAAACTTACTGAGTATAACTTGGAGGCAGAAGGAATAGAGTACAGAGGCTTATTTGAGTAATTCTCCCCACTCAAACTGTTCTTATTCCACCAGCCAAGGTTTTTAAAACCAGCTGCCATGTCCTTTCTCACATGCTGCTGACTACTTTACATGTCCTGAGTTATTCCACTTGAGATAAAGTTTATTTCATTGATTTTGATATTTTCAACCCCTGTCCCCTATATGACACATATGATGAGAAAGGACTTTAATAAATAACTCTTTCATTACTGTGGATTAAAACACAGGAATAATTTATCACAGGGACAGGGGTTTGAACTCTTGCTTTCTAGGCTAAAATTAAATAAAAGAAGCAACCGTCAGCCCTGAGTATCTTAGTCATTTGCACCTGTAAACATACCATGCTCCTTTACCCTAGAATGTCTTTTTTAAAATTGAAGTATAATTACAGACAATAAAATAACATATTTTAAGTATTCAGTTTGAGAATATTTAAGTATTTTTACTTAAGTATGGGGCTTCCCTGGTGGCTCAGAGGTTAAAGCTTCTGCCTACAATGCGGGAGACCTGGGTTCGATCCCTGGATCAGGAAAATCCCCTGGAGAAGGAAATGGCAACCCACTCCAGTATTCTTGCCTGGAGAATCCCNTTTTTACTTAAGTATGGGGCTTCCCTGGTGGCTCAGAGGTTAAAGCTTCTGCCTACAATGCGGGAGACCTGGGTTCGATCCCTGGATCAGGAAAATCCCCTGGAGAAGGAAATGGCAACCCACTCCAGTATTCTTGCCTGGAGAATCCCATGGACAGAGGAGCTTGGTGGGTCACAAAGAGTCGGACATGACTGAGGGACTTCACTTTCACTTAAGCATATTTAATACAGTTTGTGCAACCACCACCAGAAATAAGATATAATGGATTTCTATCAGCCCAAAAAATTCTCTCATCTGCTTTCTGTCCAATTTCCCCCACCCCAAAGGCAACCACTCTCTGATTTCTATCATCCTACATTTGTTTTGCCTATGTTTGTCCTTCATGTAAGTGAAATCATTTAGTATACTGTCTTTTGCTCAACATGGTATTTTTTGAGAAATAGCCACTTTGTTATGTGTATCAATAGTTTCTTTTTATTCCTAAGTGTTATTTCATTATATAAATGTATCAGAATGTGTTTATGCATTCTCCTATTTGTATTTATATGGATTGTTTTCACTTTGAGGATGTTATGAATAAGGTCTATGAATATGTTTCTACAAGCCTTTTTGTAGACATATATTTTCCTTTCTCTTGGATAAATACCCAATAGTAGAATTGCTGGGTTGCTGAGGAAGTGAATGTCAATTGCCAAACAATTTTCCAAAGTGGTTGTACCATTTTAAATATATTCCCACCAGCAATGTATAAAGTTTCTAGTTCTTCACATCCTCACCAACTTTTGATGTTGTCAGTTTTTAAAGTTGTTACCATTCTAGTGGAGATAAAATGATATCTCATCGTGGTTTTAATTTTCATTTCTCTGATAACTGGCATGTGAAGTATCATTTCTAAAGTGTCTCCTCAAGTCTTTTGCTCATTTTTTAAATCAGGTAATTTGGGGTTTTTATTATCATGTATTCTGAATTTGAGTCCTTTGTCTTGTATTGAGACTATTTTTCCCAGTCTGTGGCTTGCTTACTCATTTTCATAATGAATGTTTNATTTCTAAAGTGTCTCCTCAAGTCTTTTGCTCATTTTTTAAATCAGGTAATTTGGGGTTTTTATTATCATGTATTCTGAATTTGAGTCCTTTGTCTTGTATTGAGACTATTTTTCCCAGTCTGTGGCTTGCTTACTCATTTTCATAATGAATGTTTCAATTTTTAATAAGCCTAATTTATCTGTATTTTCCTTTTATAGTTAATATTTTCTGTATCCTCTCTAATAAATCTTTACTTATCCTAAGATTATAAAAATTCTTCCTATGTTTTCTTATAGAAATTTTATGGTTCCAGCTTTTTATATTTAGGTCTGTGATTCATCTCAAATCAATATTCATTTATACAGGTAGGCTTTGAGGAACATACAGTTGTTTCAGCGGCATTTGTTTAAAAGCTTTTCCTTATTGAATTTACTTGGCACTTTAGTTGAAAATCAGCTGATGTATATGTATGCATCTGTTTCTGAATTCTCTAGTCTGTTCCATTAATCTATTTGATTACTGGAGCTTTATAGTAAGTCTTGACATTAGGTAGCTTGTCTTCCTTTTTTTTTTTCCAGATTATTTTGATGGTTCTAAATCCGTTGTTTTTCCATATAAATTTTTAATTGGCTTACCAGTTTATTTTTAAAACAAAAGGCCTGCTGAGATTTTTGGTGTTTCCTGGATTCTTTAGATCAATTTAGGGAAAATAAACATATTAACAATATTGAATCTTACAATCCATGAATATAACATGCCTTTCCATGCATTTTGACCTTCTTTAATAACTCTCAGCAGTATTTTTTAACTTTTAGTATAGATGCTTTGTTTATTACTGTTTGATATCAATAGTTTTTATGCTGTCACCTTGAGGTTTTCCAGCTGGGATGGCTGAGGCCAGTCCTAGACATGGGTATTAACAATTGCCCTTGGATCATGAATTTTCTCTGTAAATTCTTGCCAAGATTTCTTCTCAGCCAGAGCAAATAAAAGGAGTTGGATGCAGGCAACAGGAAGGCTGTTGCAGTGACAGCAATCCGAGTAAGTGACCTGGTCTCACCCCTGCCTCCGTCCATCAAAAGTAATGCTACTCCTCACTGATTTGTCTCCTGCCATGGTGGTAATATTAGAAGCCAGAGCTTAATGTTTATTGACTTTTGAGCCTGGCCCAGAGAAGCAGGGGTATAATTATTAATGACTAAACAACCTTACCTTATTTAAGGAGACAAATTTCAGTTCTATTAGAAAATAGTATTTTCAGGCCATGCATGTGAAATAAAATGCATGTGATGATAATTATTTCACCTCCTCCTCAAGAATTTGGCTTCAGGTGCTGCCTACTCCATGGTTCCAGACAATTGGCATTAACAGAACTTCCATATGGTGACACCTGTTTTCCTGTTGATTTTCACAATTAGAGATACAGTCCTGTGGAAGGAATGAAGTCATAATAAAACATACATTTTTTTAGGTACAATTAAAAAAAAAACAGACTCTCAATGCAAACTAGTTTTTGAATGGATTTTTAAAATTATACCAGAAATACATGTGTGTTGGGGAAAAACTAAAAGATGTGGATAAACAAAAAGAGGAAACACTTTAAGGTAACTGTTAATCCTGTATCATATTCCTTCCTAGACTTTGTTCTGTGCACACACACACACACACATGGATTTATTTAACAAATACTAATAACTTTATTTTGGAGAAGGAAATGGCAACCCATTCCAGCATTCTTTCCTGGGAAATCCCATGGACAAAGGAGCTTGGTGGGCTACAGTTCATGGGGTCACAAAAGAATCAGACACCACTTAGCAACTAAAAACAATACTGTATTTGCTAGGTACTATTCTAAGCCCTTTACAAATAACTTATTCTCTTTTTAAAGTCATTCAATCCTCATCATGACCCTCAAAGGTAGCCACCATTAGTAATCCCATCTTACAGAACTAAGACCAATGTTTCATAGGTTTGAATTTAACCAGTAATTGGCAGAGATACTATTCAAATTCAGGCTCCTCAACAATCCTCTTAGGACTGGCTGAAACAACCTATGGTAACTAAATCCTTGTACCTTCTGAAGTTCTACACAAGAAAGATGTATTTTTTGCTTATACTACATATCCATCCAAGTTAGCGCTGACTACACTGTCATCATGCATGACCAAGCAGCCTCTACCAGGAACATAGCTAGTCTGCTGACAAAGGAAGAAAAGACAGCCCACTATCAGCTGCCTGCTAAAGATTCTGCTCAGGTCTTATACTTCCCTTCCCTCAGTTTGTTGACGAATGCAAATTACATAGCCCCTCCGGAGTTTAAGGTGGGGAGATACATATAGAAACCCTTGGCAGGGGTAGAGGTTGCAGGTAATTTCAAACTATAATGTACCATCAGCAATGTATTTGAAGGAGAAAGAGAAGAAAAGGAAAAGAAGGAAAGAAGTAAACAAAGAAAAGGCCATGGCATCTTCCAGTTGAGAAAGTGTCTGAATCTGGTTGCAGCGAATCCAGGCTACTCTTTGTTGTGGTGTGCCGGCTTCTCATTGCAGTAGCTTCTCCTGTTGCAGAGCTTGGACTCTGGGGCACAAGGGTTTCAGTAGTTGCAGCCATGGGCTCAGTACTTGTGGCATTCAGGCTTAGTTGCTCCATGGCCTGGGGTATCTTCCTGGACCAGGGATTAAACCTGTATCCCCTGCATTGACAGGTGGATTCTCAACACTGGACTACCAGGGAAGTTCCTGGACTTTTCATACTTACTTTCAGAAAGGAATTTTCCAGAAAGGAACACTCAAAGGAGTTGTTTTTATTGTTACCAAAGGTTGGAGAAATTTCTATTAAGAGGAGTTTCAGATTTGCAAATTCTGCCTCCTTTGTTAAAGTGCTTGATCTATGTAATGCCAGGTATTCCTTCAGTAAGGTATGAGTTTACACACCAAGGAACGTAGATTATATCCCCGTACCCTTAACTGGGGCTTTCCCTGTGGCTTAGTGGTAAAGAACCCACCCTCCAAGCAGGTTCAATCTCTGGTTTGGAGAAGTTCCCCTAAAAAGGAAATGGCAACCTGCTCCCATATTCCTGCCTGGGAAGTCACATGGACCGAGGAACTTGGCAGGCCATGGTCCATGGGGTAGCCTGGACCTGTCACAAATAGTCGGACTCAACTTAGCCACTAAACTACCACCGCCACCCTTAACCAACATAGTGTTATCAGAATTTTGTTTTAATCTTGACTAATTTAATGGTCAAAATCCTGTTTTGTTTGGATATTCATTTTTGACATTATTCACATAATTGCATACTCTTCATATATTTACTGGCCATTTAAATTCTGTCTATTCATCAATTTATTCATTTAATCAACACATATGTTGACCTCTTGCATTAAGACCAAGTATTGGGTACATATTTCTGGCTGATTTTTTATCTAGCACTTTTATCTTTTACATAAAAATTAGTAAAGGTTTATTCTTTGTATGTATTTGTATATGTATTTATTTATGAGTTTTATTTTTTAATTTTTATTGGAGTATAATTGCTTAAGAGTAAAACAGACTGGTTCCAAATAGAAGAAGTACGTCAAGACTGTATGTTGTCACCGTGCTTATTTAACTTATATACAGAGTACATCATGAAAAACACTGGGCTGGAAGAAGCACAAGCTGGAATCAAGATTGCCGGGAGAAATATCAAGAACCTCAGATATGCAGATGCCACCACCCTTATGGTAGAAAGTGAAGAGGAACTAAAAAGCCTCTTGATGAAANTGTATGGATGGGAGAGTTGGACTGTGAAGAAAGCTGAGCACCAAAGAATTGATGCTTTTGAACTGTGGTGTTGGAGAAGACTCTTGAGAGTCCCTTGGACTGCACAGAGATCCAACCAGTCTATCCTAAAGATCACTCCTGGGTGTTCATTGGAAGGGCTGATGCTAAAGCTGAAACTCCAATACTTTGGCCACCTCATGCAAAGAATTGACTCATTGGAAAAGACTCTGATGCTGGGAGGGATTGGGGGCAGGAGGAGAAGGGGATGACAGAGGATGAGTTGGCTGGATGGCATCACGGACTCGATGGACATGAGTCTGAGTGAACTCCGAGTGATGGTGATGGACAGGGAGGCCTGGCGTGCTGCGATTCATGGGGTCGCAAAGAGTCGGACACGACTGAGCGACTGAACTGAACTGAACTGAAAGGTTTATTTATGGATTAAGGACTTTGTTAATTACATTGCAATTTAAGTTGGCCTTTCCAGAGGAAGATGTTGTGTCTGTTTTTGTTTAGTTGTTATAAAATTTAAAATACACATTTGTTCATATATTGTCACTCTTTTTCTTGTGATTTCTGCTTAGAAAGATTTTTCACACACCGTGATATTAAAAAATACCTATATTTTTGATGCTCTAATTCTTTAATCATTTTAGTTTTTACATTTAAACCTTTTACTCAGCAAGAATTTCTTATGGCGGGGGGTAGTTTGAGGTAGAAATCCAATATTTCTTTTCATGTTTTTAGTTACTTTTCCCCGTACTATTATAAAAATCTAACTCTTTCCATTTATTCCAGATGCCTTTAGAATATTAAGTATGTGTTGGGCCTTCTTCATTTGTATTCTTTCCGTTTGAATTCTAGTACTAACCAGAATCATACTCGGTTTGACATCTAGCAAGGTAAATTTTATCTTTGGTAATAATTTAAAGGGTTTGTGACCTGAGACAGATGATGTGTAAACCTCTCCTGAGATTATACCCCATGTTTCAAATGGACATGTGTCTTCCTAGTCTTAGACTCTAAAGAATCCATGACCCCAAATAACATTATCACTGATTGAAAGGAAGCAAAAATGTAACAGAACTCATTGTTCTACCTGAAAGAATTAGCCAAATATTAAAATCTTTTTTCAATATTTACAATAAAAGAATCGTTTGCTTTTCCAGACTTCTTTTTCATAGCTCTCTTAAGAAGCCAGGTTTTGTTCATTTGTGTGTTTGTTTGCTTTTAGATCCAGTTAATCTGACCTAAACAACAACAGTCTATAATTAAGCAAGAAAACAAAATTCAGCAGCAAACAGAGGAGAATATTTGCTGGATGACTAAAGTGTCCTGAACATTTCTAGAATGTGAGTCAAATACTGTGTTAGCTGCTGTCACTTTCTAGAAGGAAGCTTTCTGCCCAGCCAAGCCACAGTGGCCTCTCCTGGCTGCCCGCTTTCTCCGTGTAATACGTTTGTGCATGTTTATCATGTGTCTCTCTGTAGAATTTAAGCTCCAGACAGTCTGTTTTATCCACCATCACACTTTCAGCACTTAGGCCAATGTCAGGCCCATAGTAAGAACTCAGTAATTGTCCACAGAATGAATCATATATTTTAATACCTTCCACATGGCATAAAAATACATATAGGCTTTTCCTTTACCATCTGTAGACGTATATCCAGGCATCAGGCCTGTGGACTTTTCTTATTGTTTGGACTTAATGTTGTTTTTATTTTGTTTTTTTTTCTTAAAAGTCATTTAGCAAATCCAGTTCTAAAGAAGACTAAGCAGTGACTGTCATTGCCAATGTCATCTGAATAGTTTTTATGCAGAAGTTACTGGTAAATTATTTTCCCTGCCTAAGGAGGAAAGGGAAAAGTGAATATGCTTAAGCTAAAGTGAGAAGACAGACTGTGTTAGTTGCTCAGTCATGTCTGATTCTTTGTGTCCATGGAGTTCTCCAGGCAAGAATACTGGACCCAGGTTTCCTGCATTGCAGGCAGATTCTTTACCATCTGAGCCACCAGGGAAGCCCCTCAGAAAGGTTTTCCTCACCCGGAATCAGACCCAGGCCATGGCGGTGAGAGTGCTGAATCCTAACCACTAGACCACCAGGGAGTGAGAAGAGAAGGTTCTCAATAAATGTCAGTGGATGTTGACCATTATAAACCTGTCCCAGCATAGAGCAAGATTCACACGAGGTGATGAGTAAATACATGTTAAATCAGTGTTACTGAATGACCATTAAAAAAAAAATAAAACCATGGACCGTGCAGTCTGTAGGGAGACAGTATTTTTTTGTCACTAGGGCTGCTTCAGTGAGAAAAGAGATGCTTACTTTTCACATGTCTGAAGACTAGGCTCAAGTCACAAGTCAATTCTCACTATCTGCCTGCATTTCAGTCAGAAGAGAAACATATGCATAGCCTGGGAGTCCCACAGACTATTTTCCTTGTATGATGGTTCCTCCTTTGCATAGAATATAGCTTGCTCAATTATCTGAGAATAATAGATAGCCCAGTATGAGTTTAGAAAGCAGCACATACTTTATTGAGAACAGCAAAATCTCAGTAATTAGGGAAAGTAACCCAACTAGGGGCTTCCCTGGTGGCTTAGATGGTAAATAATCCACCTGCAATGCGGTAGACCCAAGTTCAATCCCTGGGTCAGGAAGATCCCCTGGAGAAGGGAATGGCAACCCACTCCAGTATTCTTGCCTGGAAAATTCCGAGGACAGAGGAACCTGGTGGGCTATACTTCATGGGATCACAGAGTCAGACACAACTGAGCGAGTATCTCACACATAAAAGCTAGCTAGAACTTCTTGGATAGGCAAAGAAATCCAGTATGGGGTAAAAATTTACCATAGATAGTTAAAACCATGGTTTATGTACATAACCAACTAGGTGTTGACTATATATAATAGTAACAAAGGTGACTTTTCTATATAACCAAATTTACTTTCACTGCAAATTTTAAATGATCATCTGACTTCTTTGTTTCAAACCTATTATTTATCCTTTGTAAATCATCCCACAGTTTGCTTTGAATTTAATGAGACTAAAAATACATAAGTACATGTCTGGGTAAATGGTATCTGTCCTTCCCTTATTATATTTTGAGTTTAGAGCTTCCACAATGTAGGGATGACAATGATGCTCCTTGAGTAGATTTTTAACTGAGTACCTGGAGGCATGTTTGCTGCTGAATGAGAGCAGTTACTTTGGAAAAGCATGTGCGTGTCTGTATTTAGGGAAGTGAAAGGAGGTCATGGGGAGAAGGAAAACAATGCATATAAATTAGTGCAACTCAATTTTCCCCTCAGTCTGAATATAAGAGAGCATCTTCACATTATACCTAGAATACATGACTAGGAACAGTTGACGTAGCCAAACATGACTTTCAACACCTTTAGTAAATTTAACACCCACATTTCCTGACAGACTAAAAGTCAGTCTGTTTTTTGAAATATCCAAAGCAAGATATTTTAGCTTCTTTCTCAGTAAATCTTTATTATATTTTCCGTATCTCACTTCACAGAAATTCTCTTTTAGCCAAATTTCTTGGTACTACATTTAAAAGGCATCTCAGGTGTTTATGTCAGTGGAAATGAACAGCAGCTATGAACTAACTTTTGTTGCTTTAAATTTGAATATACCTCTAAAATATTACTTTTAATGTACTTACCATTGTTTGTACAATATTGTTAGAATCATCAGACCAAAGATTCCTAATTTTACCCTTTGAGTCCTAAGTCTTTCATTATTTCTAAGGCTCGCTTCCAAACCTAACCCAATTTCCACCTTCTCCTTGGCCATAAATTTTGGATGCTTTACCTTATGGCAGAAAGTGAAGAGTAGCTAAAAAGCCTCTTAATGAAAGTGAAAGAGGAGAGTGAAAAAGTNTTTCACAGCTATTTGTAAGGGCTCCTCAGACAGTCATTTTGCTTTTTTGCATTTCTTTTCCATGGGGATGGTCTTGATCCCTGTCTCCTGTACAAAGTCATGAACCTCCGTCTAGAGTTCCCTTCAATTCCACCTTGATCTTGTATAGATTGCTGATTTAGTAAACGCCTTTTCTGTATCCACTGGGGTCATCATCTAGTTTTCCTCCTTTTCCTATTTTTTAAAAATTCTTATTAATTTTGATTGCACCAGAGTTGCAGCACTTGGACTCTTTACTTGTGGCACCCAGGATCTTTCAGCTGAGACATGTGAACTCTTCGTTGTGGCCCGTGGTATCTAATTCCCTGACCAGGGATCATACTTGGGCCCCCTGCATTGGGAGTGCANCGTTTCTGTATCCACTGAGGTCATCATCTAGTTTTCCTCCTTTTCCTATTTTTTTTAAAATTCTTATTAATTTTGATTGCACCAGGTCTCAGTTGCAGCACTTGGACTCTTTACTTGCGGCACCCAGGATCTTTCAGCTGAGACATGCGAACTCTTCGTTGTGGCCCGTGGGATCTAATTCCCTGACCAGGGATCATACTTGGGCCCCCTGCATTGGGAGTGCAGAGTCTTAGCCAGGGGACCACAAAGTCCCACCTTTTACTATTTTAATTAGGCTAATTCCATTAACGTATTTTCTAATGTTGAACTGTCCTTATACTCTTGGGAAAAAATTTAAATTGCTCAAAATGAGTTTTTTTCCCCCAGTTACTAATGTTTTATTTTTAATTTATCACCTTTGTTCATAAGTCTTATTATCATGTGATAATCATCTTCTGATGTTATCCTGATCTGATTTAGGTATCAAGATAAAGGCTACTCTAGCACCATTAACGGATATGGAAAATATAGTTTCTGTTCTCTAGAACTGTTTTTATAAGCTAGAGATTGTCTTTTACAAATGCTTGGTTCACTGGCCTCTGAAACCATGTAGTGTATCTGGGGACAGGTTAATAGGAATTAGATTTTAAACTGCTTACTAATGTCTTTGGTGATCATTGGCATATTTAGATTTTCCCATTTCTTCTTAAATCTCTTTCCTAAGGTGTATTTTTCTAAGACATTGTCTGGGTTGACTTTCTTATTTCTTTATCTACGCTAGTGATGAAAACTTAAAAAAAAAAAAAAAACAACTTAGGCTCCTAACTGACTTTGAAAAACACCTTGTATTATTTTTTGGACCCTCTAGCAATTTGTATTCTCACCTAATAGTAATGCTGTCTGCACCATGTTTTCTAAATTTATTGCCTCATACAGCTAAATCACCTAACCTTCGTAGAGCCATGATAAATTAGAACTATCTCTTTTTCTTGATCTACTTGGGAATTTTATCCTAATATATCAGGTTAGTCTGACAGTGTTTATTCTTCATGAGGACTTGCTGGCAGCTATCAGAAAGATGCTTGAAAGTTTTTCTTTCAATGATGTTTAAATGTACAGACATTTATTGTATAGAATTTATACCCACATTGCTAAAGTTTTTGGAGGATTTTACTGTGAATGTCATAAAAAGTGCCTTTCAAGAACAAATTTCAGGAACAGTAATAGAAAATAGAGAATAGAATGGAACCCTGAACAGACTCTTAAAAAGAGGCTTATTGTCCTTAGCAAGACATGGTAGGATGTAGGTGTAGGCAAATGTGCATTAAATCCTATCTCTCCAGTAAGAAATTAAAGTGCTCAGCAGTAAAGAATCTGCCTACAATACAGGATACCCAAGTTCAATTCCTGGGTCATGAAGATCCCCTGGAGGAGTAAATGGCAACCTGCTCCAGTAATCTTTCCAGGAAAACCCCATGACAGAGGAGCCTGGAAAGCTACAGTCCATGGAGTTGCAAAGAATTGAACATGACTAAGCGACTAAGCACATGACTTTATGTCACTGACAGCAAGCACCAACAGATGGCTCTCATGATATTCCAAAACATTTGAAAGGATACCAGTTGCCATCAGATGCAAATAAAAAAGATTCTTATCAAATATAACAGGAGAGGAAGATCATCCCATCCTAGGCATTCTAGAGGAAAGGAAATATAGTAGCTTCTACCCTTATGATGGGTTTGTATGGCCTTCAGTGTGTGTGAGTGTGTGTGTGTGTGTGTGTGTGTGTGTGTGTGTATTCAATTTCCCAGTTTCTAACTAGTGCAATCCATTCAATCTTTTTGAAATAAGTAAGTCATAGATTGCCAGACTGAAGCCCAAAGGCCAAACCCAGCCCACAGCCTATTTTTACAAATAAAATTTTGTTGGAAAACAGTCATGCCCATTTGTTTATATATTTTCTATAGCAATTTTTGTGCTACAGATGCAGAGCAGTTTGGATAGAGGCTGGCCCCCAAAGGTGGAAAATATGTTACCTCCTACTTTTTAAAGAATATGCTTGCCAATCCTGGAGTTTGATTATTAAGTGTCAAAAAAGCTGGAGAATCAGTTAATCTAGGCAAGTGATCTTAAACTGGGGTTCATAAGTATGTCTCTAGAATCTGTCCTCCCCAGAAATGATTTGTATTTTTTATTTTATGGGTGCATTTTACTGGTAAAAGAGTCCTGTGCCTTTATCAGATTTTCCAAGAGGTCTTGTGATCCAATATGTGTTAAGGACTAATATTTTAGGTGAATATTGTTTATATGTTCTTTTGAATGCTTACAGAACGGTCTAAAAGAAATGGCAGTTCACAGAACTGACTCAACACAGTGAAATGTCACGCTAGACATTTTAGGATGGCTATGATCCAAAAAAAAGAGAAAAAGCTAAGTATTGGCAAGTGTGGAGAAATTGGAACTATTGTGCAGCATTGGTGGCCTTTACAGAATCAGTACAGTTTCCTCAAAAAATTATAGTAGAACTACCACATGATCAAGAAATCCCACTTCTGGGTGTAGACAGAAATGATATCAGTAGCTCAAAGAGATAGCTACACATCCATGTTCATTGCAGTGTTTATTTACAATAGCCAAACTATTGGATTGGAAGAAACTTAAATGTCCATCAATAGATGAACGATAAAGAAAATGTGATATTGATATTATTCAGCCTTAAAAAAGAAGGGAAGTCTCTGATCTGTGACTACATGGATGAACCTGAGGACATTGTACCAAGTGGCAATAGGGCCAGTCACACAAGGACAAATGCTGAATGTGGCAGATATACATGCTATCTAACCCAGTCAAACTCACAGAAACCAAGAACAGGGTCATGGTTGCTCGGGGCTAGGGAGGAGGGAAAATGAGGGCTGCTGGTCCTGGTACAAAGTTTCTGTTATGCAAGAAGAAAAAGGTCTAAAAATCTGATGAATAATATTGTGTCTATGCATGGTGCTCTTAACATTTTGCTAAAAGGGTAATCTCACATTAGTTCTTCCCACAAGAATAATAAATGAAAAACTGACCCAAAGGTCTTTTTGAAAGGATGGGGAATTTAGTAAATACTGTTGTGTATGGGAATTTTGTGTGTGAGAGAAACAATTTCCTAACACTCCAGAGTTAAGTCTAAGTCATTTATTTCTATTGATTTTGTGCCCTATATTATTCATAATGTCTTATTTTCACAACGTTGCCTGATGGATTTTAATACCTCATTTTACAGAAAAGTGAACTAAGGCTCACTGAGGATACAAAATTTATTCTCAACAATAGCAAGTAATAGTAAGATTTGAAATAGCATATGATTCCTTGGACTGTGTACCACACACCCTCCTCACCAAAGATTCCTACATTATCATATGTTGTCAATGACATGTTGCTAAGGAGTTGAATGCTAGTTTTAAAACTGAGAAAAGTCTTCCCTTGTGGCTCCACTAGGCATCACAAGGCTTGGGGTCCATCCGCATGAGGAAAGGTATACAACTCTTCCCTCTGAACTCAGATCACTTCTAGAGAGTGGAGTAGAGGGTTCTTCTCTTCAAAGAACTCACTGACTGGAAAGTGAGTCTGGAGAAAATTCTCTCACCAGTGCCTTCTCAGAGTTTTTCCTCTCCTCCCCTCCTTGGCTTTGATAAATAGCTCTGCATCAGCAATGAATTCAGACTTTCAAAAGAGAAAGAAAGAGGTTTATTTTCAAGTTTTAGGCCCTGAACAAACGCTTATGCCAAAAAGAAAAAAGAATACAAACAAAGTCGTTTGTGTGTGTATGTGGAGTTGGAGGGTAACACATGGGATTGGGTTGTTGTTGTTCAGTCACTCAGTCATATCCAACTTGTTGCAACCCCATGGACTGCAGCATGTCTGGCTTCCTTGTCCATGTCCATTGAGTCAGTGATACCATCCAACCATCTCATCCTCTGTCGTCCCCTTCTCCTCCTGCCCTCAATCTTTCCCAGCATCAGGATCTTTCCTAAGTGAGTCAGCTCTTCACATCAGGTGGCCAAAGTATCGGCGCTTCAGCTTCAGCATCAGTCCTTCTAATGAATATTCAGGATTGATTTCCTTTAGGATTGATTGGTTTGATCTCCTTGCAGTCCAAGGGACTCTCAAGAATCTTCTCCAACACCACAGTTCAAAAGAATCAATTTGGCATTCAACCTTCTTTATGGTGCAACTCTCACACTCATACATGACTACTGGAAAAAAGATACCTTTGACTAGACGGACTTTTGTCAACAATGTAATGTCTCTCCTTTTTAATATGCTGTCATATTTAATATGCTCTCATATCCAGGTTTTCGTAACTTTTCTTCCAATGAGCAAGCATCTTTTAATTTCGTGGCTGCAGTTACCATCTGCAGTGATTTTGGAGCCTAAGAAAATTAAATCTGTCGCTGTTTCCCTTGTTTCCCCACCATTTGCCATGAAATGATGGGACCTGATGCCATGACCTTAGTTCTTTGAATGTTTAATTGTAAGCCACCTTTTTCACTCTCTTTCACCTTCATCAAGAGGCTCTTTAATTCCTCTTTGCTTTCTGCCATATGGGTGGTATCATCTGCATATCTGAGGCTATTCATATTTCTCCCGGCAATCTCGATTCCAGTTTGTGCTTCTTCCAGCCCAACATTTCTCATGATGTACTCTGCATATAAGTTAATAAGCAGGGTGACAATTTACAGCCTCAACGTACTCCTTTCCCAATTTGGAACCAGTCCATTGTTCCATGTCTGATCCTAACTGTTGCTTCTTGACCTGCATACAGATTTCTCAGGAGGCAGATCAGGTGGTCTGCTATTCCCTTCTCTTTCCAAATTTTACACAGTTTGTTGTGATCTGCACGGTCAAAGGCTTTAGCATAGTCAGTGAAGCAGAGATAGATATTTTTCTTGAATTCTCTTGCTTTTGCTATGATCCAACAGATGCTGACAATTTGATCTCTGGTTCCTCTGCCTTTTCTAAATCCGGCTTATACATCTGGAATTCCATGGTTCACATACTGTTGAAGCCTGGCTTAGAGAATGTTGAGCATTACTTTGCTAGCATATGAGATGAATGAAATTGTGGTAGTTTTAACATTCTTTGGCATTGCCCTTCTTTGGGATTGGAATGAAAACTGACCTTTTCCAGTCCTGTGGCCACTGCTGAGTTTTCCAAATTTGCTGGCATATTGAGTGCAGCACTTTCACGGCATCATCTTTCAGGATTTGAAATAGCTCAACTGGAATTCCATCACCTCAACTAGTTTTGCTCACAGTGATGCTTCCTAAGGCCCACTTGACTTCACATTCCAGGATATCTGGCTGTAGATGAGAGCTATCGTGGTTATCTAGGTCGTAAAGATCTTTTTTGTATAGTTCTTCTGTGTATTCTGGCCACCTCTTCTTAATATCTTCTGCTTCAGTTAGATCGATACCATTTCTGTCCTTTGTTGAGCCCATCTTTGCATTAAATGTTCCCTTGGTATCTCTAATTTTCTTAAGAAGATCTCTAGTCTTTCCCATTCTGTTGTTTTCCTCTATTTCTTTGCATTGTTCACTTAGGAAGGCTTTCTTATCTCTCTTTGCTATTCTTTGGAACTCAGCATTCAGATGGGTATCTTTACTTTTCTCTTTTGCCTTTCACTTCTCTTTTCTCAGCTATTTGTGAGGCCTCCTCCGTCAACTATTTTGTCTTTTTATATTTCTTTTTCTTGGGGATGGTTTTGATCACCACCTCCTGTATAATGTCACGAACCTCCATCCATAGTTCTTCAGGCACTCTATCTATCAGATCTAAACCCTTGAATCTATTTGTAGTAATTGAATCTATTTGGGTAAAGAGAACCTAATCATAAACTAATTCTTAAATACATTATCATGTTACAGTCCTATTGGCAGTGAGAAGCCACTGAGTTCTCGGAATGGAGTGAAGGATGGAAGTATTTGTTTTAAAAAATGGGAAACGTATTTGCTGCAAACAGAATCTAGCCTAAAACTTTTCACAATGTAATTATTTCACAATGAAATAATTGTGAAATAAAGTCTGCTAAGGTTACTTGAAAATAATTGCAAATATACATATGGCCAAAATCTACCATAAATTTTAAACTTGCAAATAGAATGAAATTGAATGGGCTTTCCTACTACCCACCCTCTGCCTTTTACCTTTGGTGGCTTTTACATATGAGAAAAAGAATTTGGAAATTTTGCCTTTAAATCTAGTAACTAGCATCTTTCTTTTTGAAACCAGTGTTCCCGTGCTCTTTTTCAAGTATTTTCTTGCTTTCCGGATGTATAGATTATTTTATATGGTGCGCAGTCTATCAAATTCTGGATCAAATTGCCTTTGGTTTTTTATATCCTGCACTCCCAGAACGTCAGGTCCTGACAATGACATTTCTGCTTCCTGCAGTGGGTGCCATCCCTTCTGGGTAACCTTTTGTGAAGTCACATGAGTGGCAGCTAGCCTAACTCTGGTTGTCCCCCTCTAGGCAATGACATTTCAGCTGCTGTCGTTTCATCTTGCAGCCTATCAAAGCCAATTTTTCCTCCAGGTTTTCAGCAACATTAACGATGATTACTTTTTCCTTGTTGAATTTATAAAATGTGTCTTGGCATTTCCAATTACCCAGGCATTCAAGGAAACAAGCTTTTGTGTGAGTGTTGACTCAGGCCCACACCCACGCAAGTGACGGAAGTTCTGTAACCATGCGGCCAACTCCCCATAATAAGAGGGAATGTACGCATAAGCTGAATTATGACCTAATCCTATTATTTTAATCACCAAAATAAAATTCTGGATTATCCTTCCTAAATTAAAGGAGCGATTTACAGTTAACCCAAAATATTTTTTTGTATTTGATTTGGCTCTTTGATTACAATTTACTACTAATAATATAATAACTAATGTGAAAAGGCAGCACAAAAACATGTAATTCTTGCAGGTAGAGTTTAGTAAAAACAGAAAATAAAAAGTTGTTTGAAACCAAAAACAGAATTTAGATTTGAAGACAGTCCTGAATCCACAAAGTAAATAGGCTATGCATGAAGCATGCCGCAGAGTTGTAAACACCCACTATAAACTGTCTTCTTAAAGAGTCTGGGGGTTTTTCCTTATTTCTTCCACACTAACTACCTCCTTGGATGTGCAAGTTAGACTATAAAAAGAGCTGAGCACTGAAGAATTGATGCTTTTGAACCGTGGTGTTGGAGAAGACTCTTGAGAGTCCCTTGGACAGCAAGGAGATCCAACCAGTCCATCCTAAAGAAAATCAGTCCTGAATATTCATTGGAAGGGACTGATGCTGAAGCTGAAATTCCAATGCTTTGGCCACCTGATGTGAAGAACTGACTCAATTGAAAAGACCCTGATCCTGGGAAAGATTGAAGGCAGGAGAAGGGGATGACAGACGATGAGATGGTTGGATGGCATCACCGACTCTATGGACATGAGTTTGAGCAAGCTCCGGGAGTTGGTGATGAACAAGAAAGCTTGGCGTGCTTCAATCTGCTGCTAAGTCACTTCAGTCATGTCCGACTCTGTGCAAGCCCGTAGACGGCAACCCATCAGGCTCCGCTGTCCCTGGGATTCTCCAGGCAAGCAGTCTATGGGGTCGCAAAGAGTTGGGCACAACTGAGCAACTGAACTGAACCGTCTTCTCACATCCCTTCCTTATTCCCTTCCCCCAGCCTTCACCTGCTTGTGACTCCTGCAGTAAAACCTCTTCCTTTGAACCACCTGCTGGAACCCTGATGATACAAAAAACTACAATGAGTAGACATGGACTGCTCCAAATGGTTTCTTTTTCTTTTTTAATGGCCATATTGGAATATAGATGTTGATGGGGAAAAAAACTTGTGATAAAGAGTCTGACTAACTTAAAAATGAAACAATTAAAGTTTGACTATTCATTGCTCCTTTGTTAACATTTATCCTTGTGGCCTCCTAGAATTACCTAACTTCCTGGAGTTAGGTCAAATTGTTTTATAATTTAGTGGCACAGAAACAGAAATTCTTTCATTAATTTCATTTTTGGTAAATTCTAAGTCTGGCATTATTTAAAGGAAAATAGAGTCATATGATCAGAGCAAGCATAAATTGTCTAGTTGTATATCTCAACATTCATTGGTCATTAAGTCAAACAGTTAAGCAAATATCAAACTGTTGGACATTAAAGTAGGTACGGCTTTAAAGTTCTTCAAAGATGAAATCAAAGTCAGTAATGGAATTCAAAATGAATAATTCATCTATTTACATAAGCATCTGAATTTTAACTCAATATTTCAAATCAAATATTATTTTTTAAAGGTGTCTGTGATTAATGTATGAATTAGCAATGTTAATTTGCTAAAATCTCACCCATACTAGCATTCTATAACTACAACTGGTGTGTGTTTTCTTCTTGTTAACATTTATGTTTCAATTTAAGATATACACACACACTTTGGAGAAGCCAAAGATTTTTTCATATAGAAGTCTTTCAAGAGTGTAAATCTGAGTTCATCCCAAATAGAACTAAAACAATCCCCCAGAAATGTCTCTTATTTGCACTTGGTCTGAAACATTGCTCTTCTAAACTGTCCAGTTGTCAGATTGCCTGCAGAGCATTTTTAAAACACAGATTACTGGCCTCAATCTCAGTTCTGTAGAGACTGGAGCAAGGGGGGACTATATCTGTTACATTCATCACTCTGTATCCAGGATGTAATGCGTTACATACATTATGGCCTGCCATAATCATTTGATGAACGAATAAATCAGAATGTCCGAAGGTTGAATCCAGGAACCTGTATTTTTATAAGGACTCCAGTTGATTCTGATGACCAATAACTTCTCGAATCACTGATTTTCATTTGGAATTTTAGACCTGGAGGAGATTTTAGCCGTTTTTTGATTCAACCCACTTGCTTTGTAAGTAAAAAAACATGAAGTCTTAGCCATTAAATAACTTATGTATAATCATATTTTCATACTTAGCAATCTATTTTAGGACAAATGATGAGAAACAAGGAGAAAGGGAGACTAAAAGATACAGTTTTTCTGTATGTATGGTGTGTTAAAATGCCAACATGGCTAAAGATTTTTTTAAATTATAGTTGATTTACTATATTATATTAATTTTAGGTGTACAGTATGGTGATTTAGTGTTTTTAGTGATTATACTCCATTAAAAGTTATTACAATAGCTATAATTCCTTGTTCTATTCAATATAGCCTTGTTGCTTATCTATTTTATACAGAGTAGTTTGTATCTTTTAATTCTGTGCCCCTAAATTGCTCCTCTCCCCAGTGGTAACTACTAGTTTGTCTTCCATGCCTGTGAATCCATGCACATTCCATATATATTCGTTTGTAGTATTTTTTTGATTCTGCGTATTAGTGATATCATACAGTATTTGTCTTCTTCTAACTCACCTCACTAAGCATAATATCAGAGTCCATCCATGTTGCTGCAAATGGTAGAGTTTCATTCTTTTTAGTGACTGAGCGATATTCCACTGTATATATGTATCTACCACATCTTCTTTATCAGTTCGTCTGTTGGTGGGCAATTAATTGGTTTGCTTCCATAGCTTGGCTATTGTAAACAGTGCTGCTGTGAAAACTGGGGTACGTGTATCTTTTTGAATTAGTGTGCTCATTTTTTTCTGCATACATACTCAGAAGTGGAATTGTGGGTCATATGGTAGTTCGATTTTTGGTTTTTTAAGGAAACTCCCTACTGTTTTTCCATGGTGGATACACCAATTTATATGCCCACCCACCAACAGAGTACAATAGTTCCTTTTCCTCCATATCTTCTTCAACATTTGTTATTTGTGGTTTGGGGTTGTTTTTTGTTGTTGTTAATAGCTCACTCTGATTGGTATGAGGTGGTACCTCATTTAGTTTTGATGTTCATTTCTCTAATAATTATTGGTGTTGAGCATCTTTTCATGTGCCTGTTAGCTATCTGTAAGTCTTCTTTGGAAAGGTTTTCTGCCAATTTTTTTATTGAGTTTTTTTTTTTTTTTTCTTGAGTTGCATGAGCTATTTATATATTTTGGAAGATGTGTATAAGAGACAGGTGAAGATCTTTTTTGTATAGTTTTTCNGCTGTGAGGATTTTAGGATCTAAGGTCATGTACTGAGTAGTTTAATATTTTAGTAACATACTAAAATACAATAAATATTGAGTTTTTTTTTTTTTTTTTCTTGAGTTGCATGAGCTATTTATATATTTTGGATTGAAAGATATAGTTTTTACCTTAAATACAAGCCATTTTACAACTTGGCCTTAAGGGCTATAAGAGGTCAGCGGAAAGACAACTTGAAGCCAGACTCATCACAGTACTCACCTAGCTGAGACTCTTGGTCAGGACACTAGTTCAGGGATAACTAAGGAAACTGCTCTCCTCTGCTCCCT
The DNA here is from genome assembly GCA_006410875.1 of Neotragus pygmaeus. NCBI lineage: Eukaryota > Metazoa > Chordata > Mammalia > Artiodactyla > Bovidae > Neotragus > Neotragus pygmaeus. The sequence continues at coordinate 881,204 of SJYV01038051.1, read as the reverse complement.
TTTCTCCCACAGATTTGCATCCAATTATGCCAAATACTTGAAGAAAATGTTTTGCTTTTGCTTAAAGTATCTATGGTAGCGCTAGAGGTAAAGAACCCACCTACCAATGCAGGGGACCTAGGAGACATGAGTTCAAGCACTGGGTGGAGAAGATCCCCTGGAGACGGGAACGGCTGCCCACTCTAGTCCTCTTGCCTGGAGAATCTCATGGACAGAGGGGCCCGGCGGGCTACAGTCCATGGCGTTTCAAAGAGTCGGGCATGACTGAAGTGACTTACACACACACAAGTTACCTATAATGGCTTTCTCTTCCAATAAGAATTTCTTAGACAACTCTCATGTTCTCTATGCAGCATAAATTAGGCAAATAGTAAAGAAGTTATTTATTCTTGCAAAAAGCCTGTCAGTTCAGTTCAGTTGTTCAGTCATGGCTGACTATTTGCGACCCCATGGACTGCAGCACACCAGGCTTCCCTGTCCATCGCCAATTCCCGGAGCTTACTCAAACTCATGTCCATAGANGTTATTTATTCTTGCAAAAAGCCTGTCAGTTCAGTTCAGTTGTTCAGTCATGGCTGACTATTTGCGACCCCATGGACTGCAGCACACCAGGCTTCCCTGTCCATCGCCAATTCCCGGAGCTTACTCAAACTCATGTCCATAGAATTGGTGATGCCATCCAACCATCTCATCCTCTGTCGTCCCCGTCTCCTCCTGCCTTCAATCTTTCCTAGCATCAGGGTTTTTTCCAATGAGTCAGTTCTTTGCATCAGGTAGCCAAAGTATTGAAGTTTCAGCTTCAGCATCAGCATGAACAGTCTGAAAAGGCAAAAAGAGCCTGTCATTAATGCAAAATTCATTCGCTAACACAATATTTTATGCAAATGCACCAAAAAATGTTTAATATCTAACTTCTTACTTGTGCCTGCATATTAACATGCTTAGAAATTATTTGTGGCTAGATAGTCATCAGAAAGTAAACATTCAGTCACCTAGCAGTTATTCACAAAATTATTTCACTATGTTTAAATGGAATTTATTGCTGACCACAGTAATTCTTCTCTCTCTTAAAAGGAGCTATGCAACTAATATCGTCAAGAATATTCAACAGCCCAAAATAAAGGTGCTGGCATAATTTTTTAAAGTACTAGTAAAATAAAATTTAGCGTTTACTAGAAAATGATCCCAGAGAAGGCAACGGCACCCCACTCCAGTACTCTTGCCTAGAAAATCCCATGGACAGAGGAGCCTGGTGGGCTGCAGTCCATGGGGTCGCTAAGAGTCGGACACGACTGAGCAGCTTCACTTTCACTTTTCACTTTCATGCGTTGGAGAACGAAATGGCAACCCACTCCAGTGTTCTTGCCTGGAGAATCCCAGGGATGGTGGAGCCTGGTGGGCTGCTGTTTATGGGGTCACACAGAGTTGGACACGACTGAAGCGACTTAGCAGCAGCAGCAGCAGCAGAAAATGATCCACATTCTCCTTTAAAAGTGTGTGTGTGCATGCTAAGTTGCTTCAGTCATGTTTGACTCTTTGCAACCCTGTGGACTGTGACCCACCAGGCTCTCCTGTCCACGGGATTCTCCAGGCAAGAATACTGGAGTGGGTTGCCATTTCATTCTTCAGGATATCTTCCCGACCCAAGGATCAAACCCGTGTCTCCTGCATTGAGGGCAGATTCTTTACCATCTGAGCCACCAGGAAAGCCAATTATTGCTAGTTGTACGCAAAGCACTATGCATAGAGTACTCAGTTTATCTAAAAATGTAAGATACTCAGGCAAGTATCATGTGTGGATATTTTTGTACATACACATATAAACATGTATGTTACCATGTATATGGCATACCCATATAATGATACATTACATAGTACTTATAGTATATTTACTTAAATACATAATATACAAAATTTCTGGGCAGATATTAAAACCCACTTAATCATTTTTATTGTGGTCATCACTGGTGGCCTGCCCAATAGCCATTGCCTTTCTGTCTTGCCAACAGGACACTGATTTTGTTGAGGCAGCCATGTGCCAACCCAGGGAAGGAGTTACAATGGACCTAAATCAGTCATGGGTCTCATCCTCTACTGCCCATGGTGGGTCTAGGGATAGGAGCCAGTTCTTGTTTGGGAATGAGAGATGAGAGGAAGTCTGCTTAAGGCTTCTGGAAGGATGTCCCTCCTCAGAAAATGAGGGTGTGTGTGAGAATAAAGCTCTTTTTGCTTCTACCCCATTGCTTCCTGCATTGCAATCTTTCAGTTGAGAATGCACTGCCTAGAGCTGTATTAGATGCGACATTTCTGTTACACTGTGACTCAAGCGTGGCTTCTTGATTATGTTGCAAACTACAGAACCAAACCCAATACCACCTACCACTGAATTTCATGTAAATCAACAGCCACCATTGTTAGGGGTTCCTGTTGTTTTCTGAGAAGGTGTTCATGACTGATACAGTTAGTTCTGGGGAGTAGGACTAAAGGGGCAGGAAAGGAGAACAGTGTCTTATTTTAATTGTATATTGTATTTGCTGCTTTAATTACTTATTTTACCATGTATGGACAATACTTTCAAAACTACAGCGCAACACATCTAATCTTTTTAAAAATGCATTTCTGAATATCTGCTGTATTAATTTGGAGAAAACTGAGAGCCATAATGTTTTAAATAGTATCCTAACTCATTAGCTCACAATTTTATCTAGGCATTCTTTCACCAATATATATATAAGCCATCCCTTGGAGTATTTGAGCAGTTAGCTAATTTTGAATTTTACCATCAAATTCTCCTTCTTTCCAAAGTATCTGTGAGTGTTTGTATGTCTCCCAAACAATGTAAGTATACGTATGAGTCTCACTAGCATGAGTTTGGAGGGGAGTCGTTTAGTATGTCTACTGGGATTTACTTCCTACTCACAGTTTTTTCCTAAGTAATAGAGTGAGAATGAAGAATTGTTCCCGGTAGCTTGGGCTAAGTCAGGAGATATTTATACCAGGTAGATATATCTGGTCTATATATACCAGATAGACCAGGATGAGGAAGAAGGGCTGAAGCATTAGGCAACATGAGCTTAAGGGCTCAGTGGAGTTTCTGCAAGAAAGGACCTTTATCTTTGTACAATCTAATTGACCTTAATATCATATTTAACAACTGTCAGCCTATGAGAAGGGTTATAACCTTTGGCATGTGCTTGTGCAAGATTCCTGGGGACAAGGCTTGCCAGGGAATCCATTATTTTCTTCCCATCTCTCCTCAGAGCTCTCACATCTTGGGCTTCTTCCCTCCCTTAAGTGAAGGTGTAGCAATTGAACAGGAGTTGGTTTTGCCACCTGGAGAAAATGACAAACTACTGCATCATGAAAGCTGCCTTCCCTGTCCTCATCTGCAGTCTTTAATTAGACGGATTCAGGGTGAAGAATCAGGATCAAGACAGTTAGATCCAGGCCAGTCTTAACATTGCCGCTGCTGTGATCCTACCCGAAGAACAGTCCTCAAATTCAGCATCACGTTCACTTCATTATTTATAATGCCATACTCTGTGTCTGGTCCATCATCAAGACTTGTTGAGGTTTCCTTGGTTAAAGTTCTTGAAAACCTCACTCATTTTTCAACTCCCTGTACTCTTTTGTAACGACAGTATCCGCCTTTCCAGATCTTCATTCTCCAGCTCATTTACATATAGCTGTCATAAAAACTATTATTTGTCATCGTATTATTCCCTACCTAAGATTTATTGAGCGATAGAAGCAAACATTTGAACAGATGGAGAGATTAAAAGAGCAATCATTTAATAACAAATGATGGGATCCACATTGTTCCATGAGATATTCCTTTTCCCAATATTTTCTGGTCCCACTTGTGCATATCAGGGCTTCCCTGGTAGCTCAGCTGGTAAAGAATCCGTCTGCAATGCTGGAGACACCAGTTCAGTTCCTGGGTCGGGAAGAATCGCTGGAGAAGGAATAGGCTACCCACTCCAGTATTCTTGGGCTTCCCTGGTGGCCTAGATGGTAAAGAATCTGCCCACAATGTGGGAGACCTGGGTTTGATCCCTGGGTTGGGAAGATCCCTTGGAGAAGGGAACAGCTACCCACTCCAGTAACCATGGACAGAAGAGCCTGGCAGGCTACAGTCCCTGGGGTTGGAAAGAGTTGACAAAACCCAGCGACCTTCATTTTCACTTTTGTGCATATAAACTTGTACGGATATAGACGAAATAACCGAAAATCTATTATTTATTTATATTAATTTAGTTATCCTCACTACTTAAAATCACAAATATAAAATTTTATATTACTACCTTAAAATATTTCTTTTTCTCATCACTGAAGGAAAATAATTAAAGTATTTCCATTGCAGCTTCTACATCATGTCTTTGTCACAGTTACAGCAGACATGCATGGCTCCTTCTCTTAAAAGGAATCCTATATTACTGCTGCTGATGATGCTAAGTTACTTCAGTCGTGTCCGACTCTGTGCGACCCCACAGAGGGCAGCTAACTGGGCTCTGCCATCCCTGGGATTCTCCAGGCAAGAACACTGGAGTGGGTTGCCATTTCCTTCTCCAATGCATGAAAGTGAAAAGTGAAAGTGAAGTCACTCAGTCGTGTCTGACTCAGCAACCCCATGGACTGCAGCCTTCCAGGCTCCTCTCTCCATGGGAGTTTCCAGGCAAGAGTACTGGAGTGGGGTGCCATTGCCTTCTCTGAAGGAAGCCTATAACAGAAGTTAAAGGAGGTTCTGAGGGGAGATCAGGAGGAAAAACCTGAGTCTACAGCTCAGACTCCTTCGCAGGTGGTGCTTGGATAAGGCATTTCCTGGCAGCAACCTCCTGGGTCTGATACACCACTTCAGTGGTCACTTAGATGCTACATTTTGGTTGAGAGGCCAAAGGAATGTCCTGATTTTAACTAGTCCCATCCATGACTCTTTACCTCAACTTACAGAAGATGCTGTGACACCTTTTGTGTTCTCAGTCTTTACCCAGGCAAGTAGAACATAAATGGCTTTGAGACCTTTTCCTAGTAAGATGATCTCCAGAATGCCCCCATAAAAAACAACATTCCTTTTACAAACTGTCATAACCATTAATCTTGGAACACTGAGAATAGAATAGCCTAGGATGTGCAAACCAGAGGCAGAGGTCTAGGGCATCAGGTCCAAAGGAGCCTGGGCCCCGCTGGGTAGGGGTAAGGAGACCGGGGTGCAAGAGGTGCTGCTGAATCCCCAGTGCAGCTCCCAGATGAACCTGTAGTATTTGCCACATTGCCAGGTAGCCTGTGAGGCGTATGAAAATGTTTCTGGAGAAGTGGGGCCAGAGGACCAAGGAGGGGGGTTAGGAACAGCAGGTTAAACTGGAGATGGAGGAGGGTAGGAGGCCTCTGCTGCTATAACTGTGAGTCCTGGGTTGGCGATGATGTGATCACCGTGCAGTCTGAGTCCTGGGAACCAGGTGTTGGGGTATGTTCTGAAAATGAGTTGAGAGTGGAGGAAGAAAGAGAAATAGCCTTTACGGTGCTCCTTCATGTAAGTACAGTACAACGTCTGTGGGTCTACCTCTAGCTATAATAATTCAAAGCTAATGAGAGTTTACTGCACAGGGCTCCATTGCCATTATATTATCAAGAGAAAGTGCATTGTCATAAGGTTACAGTGTGTGCAATTTTGTAATGATGGGCTGAAATAATCACCTTCCTACGGCCCCAGCCTGCTTCTACATACACATAGCACTTAACATGGAGCTTTTACACTGAAGTGGGCTGTAACTAACTCAAACATACATGTTCTCTGGCCTGGGAATACCTGCAGATCTATAATTGTGGAATCATGAGGCCATAAGGTGCTACAGAGCATGGATTTCTGAATCAGACACACTTGAATTGGCAACCAGACTCTGTCGCTTACTAGCTATGTGACCCTGTTTGAGAGCTACTTAACCTCTCAAAGTCTCACGTTCTTCATCTGAGCACCAGGAATAGTACTGACTTACCAGTGCTGTTGTTTTTTTTCTAGAAAAAAAAACTGAAAAATTCTACTTAGTTGTCCAACTTCATTTCCCTCTCTGCAAATAAAGGCCAAGGAATAAATAGTGTATGCCAAGTGCCAATGGCCAATCAATTACAGATATATTTTCTTTCCCCTCTGGAAAAATGCTGTTTGTCTTTCATTTAAAACTGAAGTTGGACTTAAGATAGCCTCAAGTGTTAGAACACTATGAAACTTTTGTTTTTTAATTTCGGCTGAAAATGACAACCACTCAATACACAAAAGTTTAATGTAAACGGATTCAAATAAAATAACAATACAGTGACAAAGTGACATGGAAACTAGATATCAAAAAAAAAATCATACATGCTTCAAACAGAATGCAAAATCAAAGTAATGGACAAAAAAGGATTTTATTTTAATTATACCTGCAAAACTAAAATAAAAAAGCCAAGTTTCAAAATCTTCTAAAGAATATTGACAACTGTATAATCAAATGATTTTTTTGCTTGAATAGGATTTACCACTATTTTTTAAAACTGAATATAAACATTTTAATATTTACTGTTGCAAGTTAAATTAATATTTTAAATGTTTAGTGGAAAATAGACTATTAAAAAATTCAGTATTCAAAAATGAGGATATTTCGGTATTAAACTATTCCACTGCTATTAAACTATTCCACTGCCAGAGATAAATTCTAATCCTGAAACAACGGCCCTGGGAATTTGAAGTCAAGCCAGTNTTAATATTTTAAATGTTTAGTGGAAAATAGACTATTAAAAAATTCAGTATTCAAAAATGAGGATATTTCGGTATTAAACTATTCCACTGCCAGAGATAAATTCTAATCCTGAAACAACGGCCCTGGGAATTTGAAGTCAAGCCAGTTGGTTACATTCCATGAAGTCCCCTCTGTCTGGCCTCCAAATATGGGTGGGGCTAGTATTTGGCTCTGGCTTTGATCCTGTTGGGGATGATGGTGGCAACAGAAGCTGTCTCTCTAGGAACTTCTTGATCCAGGCCCTGCTCTGGTTTAAAAGTGAACTCCAACAGGGTTAGGTGAAGGTATCAGAGAAAAAATGAAAAATGTTACTCTCTGATGACACTTCTGAAATGTTCATATCGTTTCAGTCAAGTTATAGCACAAGAAAGCATTTTGCTTTAAAATCATATATTGATCAATATTTATTGCATATACAAGGATATTGGATATTGTCTGCCTAATGTATCACATTATGTTGATCTTAAATATACAACTCCATTGGTATTTGTCCTAAAAATCTTCAGTTAATGATCAAATGTGTCACTAAAAGTTTTTATTTCAGTTTTAGAATTTCACTTCATTCAGTTCAGTTCAGTTCAGGTGCTCAGTCATGTCTGACTCCTTGCAACGCCATGGACTGCAGCACACCAGGCTTTCCTGTCCATCACCAACTCCCAAAGCTTGCTCAAACTCATGTCCATCAAGTTGGTGATACCATTCAACCACCTCATTCGTTTCACTGATGGAGAGTAATTCATGAGCTTAAATCTCATTTGGTGGGGAATAATTTACATATATTTATATACTATTTTTTCCATTTTAATTGCTTTCCCCCCTTCAAAGCTTGCCCCAGTATTTGAACTTGTCCTTGGTAATTGTTTAAGACACTGAGAGGGTTCCAGGACACTGAAACCCTAGGTCCAGATCATAGTGATTAGGGACACATTTTGAGATTTCTTCCCAGTTCTCTTCTTGAAGAACCCCTCTATCCCTTGGCTGACTAGAGCTCTGAGCCTATCTTTCCCATGTTTATACCAAATAAACCCAACCTTTCTTAATTAGGTGATCCATGAACCAGACCAGTCTGATTATTTTTCTCTTGAGAATCTGAACTGAGAGACAGGCTGGGAGATCATGTGCCAGTGGTGACGAGGGCTTCAGGGTCCTGTGGAATGAGAGGCTGTGACAGCGATTAACAGCCATGTGTGTGGTACTCACACAGAGAGCCAGTCTGCAGGGAGAGGCTGAACAAGGCAGGGGAAACAGAAAAATGCGGGCAAGAGAAC